>MCJB01050029.1:9831-39202 GCA_002018475.1 Nicotiana obtusifolia
GGATTTTTTCTTATTTAAGGAGGTTCTAAATTTGGTAAAATTTTATTCAGCATCCTCAAGTCTTCCGAAATATTTGTTCGTTAAGTTATTTTGCATTTTTTCATAATGTCTGAAGAGCGAAAAATTAGGGTTTCATTATATTGGGGGGTGAGTTGTGGCGGAGAATAACTCAGTACACTATAGTTTCTCCACAGTGTCATGCTAAGTTGCCACTTACAATGGAGTACGATAGATTGGCATTGTTGTTATGTTAAAAAATGAGTGTGAGCAAACATTTGGTGAATATTAAAGTAGCGCAGAAGATATCCATATTCTGTTACTCCGCAAGGGGTTGCTTGTTATGATGAGCTTAACATTCCAAGACGATGAAATTCTGACAGATTTTTTGAGGACTCCGGATGAACACCGAAAACTTCTTGTGATAAAAATATTGGAAATGTATATCAAGGCGGAAGACGTTCGCAATAATGAGATTCCGCAAAGTAGGGATATCCATAAATCATCGGGTGGTTATTTTTGAGCAGTTTTAGCCGAACAGGTTCCGGGTGAAAGAGTTTGGCCTGATCTAAACTTATCTTCACGGGCGAATGAGTACCGAGGACATAATTTCTCCCCAAATTTACATAATCCACAAGCCGAGTGGTAAACTTCAATTTTTCTCTGTGTTACGATGTTTATTTTTATGTATTGGATTTATATTAACACTCATATATTCCACGGGGAGTACTGGCCAGATATGAATTTTACAAGTTATGAACCAATGGATTGCTAAAATATGGCTGGTTTTGGTATGTTTGGATCATGATGGTCCATCCGGGAGCCATCACCAACATGATTATGTGCATAATGGGATATCAAACACATTATGATTTATAAGTGAAGTGATAAAGTTTATATGTAAAGTTTGGATGAATTTGAAAAACTCATTATTTTATTGGTTGTGCAGTGAAAACGAGCAACTTGAAGGTCCCGCCCTTACTCAATTTTCCGAGGACGACATATTTAATGGGGATCTGGCAGATGCGCGGAGTTAGGAAGATAATAGTGATTATGACAACAATGTTGATGAGTCTGGAGATGACACAACCTTCTCTGATGAGGGTGATGATGATGAGGCCGAGAATGATGGACCTGATTTGAAGAGGGAGCATGCTCCACCTCCCGTTAGACCAAGAGTGTACGAGTCCCATGTGTCGTTTCGTTCAAGGGAGATTCCCTACCTTGATCAATTCTCAAGTATGCCGGATGTGGATGCCCTCACAAGGGATCTTGACGAAATTCGGACAGCAATGTGAAATGAATCTAAAGCAACGGTGTTGTCAAAGAGCATGTTTTTTGCTGATAAAGCGCGCCTAAGCAGGGGCGGTGCGAATGTACAACATAAATGAGTGTCGTGAGATTGTGGTTCATGAGTCCTCTCCGGATGTATACAAGGTTATTTGCCGTACATGGTTTCAAGGTTGTAATTGGATGCTGCGTGCGAGAAAGTTTGGAAACAAATATGTGGATTGTGGGTAAATACATTGGCACCCACAATTGTGAAATGGACACATTTAGTAGAAATCATTTTAACTTGAATATTGACTTGATTTCTCTTGTGTTGATTCCACAGATTGAAGCGTCCATAAAGTACAAGATCAAAGAGTGTATAACATCTGTCCACCAGGTATATGGGTGTACCATTACCAAAAGAAAGGCATTTTTCGGGCGCAAACGTGCGTTTGAAATTGTTTACGGTAACTGGGATAAGTCCTTTGCATCTCTACACAGGTACATGGCCGCATTGCAACACTTTAACCCCGGGAATGTTGTTGAATGGAAGCTTGAGCGCAGTCCGGGAAGACCCAGAAGCATATCGTTGGTTGATGCAATATGAGCTTGACAAGTGGACTTTGCATGCGAATGGTGGTAGAAGATGGGAAATTCTGACTACAAATATGTTAGAGTCTTTCAATGGGATATTGAAGTCTGCACGTGGATTTCTAGTCACTTCCATGGTGCGAATGTCATTCAAGCAGATGGCTGAGAGGTTTGTTAAAAGATCTAGAGGTGCATCGTCATTGATGAAAAGGGGTATTATGCCACATCCAATGAAACGATTTGAGAAATATAAGAAGCGAGCACAGTGGCATTCATTATTGCAGTATTGCAGCGAGCGAAATACTTTTGAAGTTTGCACCGGTCTGCATCACAACCATGGGAATAATACACACACCGTCAATGAAGCCAGAAGATTATGCTCCTGTGAAAAATGGTCAATCTATCACTTGCCATGCTCACATGCCGTGAAGTACTTTCAACATACAGGTTTCGTGGCAACGAGGTACGTTGATAAAGAATATAGTGTTGCTGCATACTTAAACACCTATGGAGGACAATTGCAGCCAGTGGGTGCTGAGTATTATTGGCCGCCGGAATCATTAAAAATGGTATGTAACAAGAATTATGTGCGTCAACGGCAAATGCAAAAAAAAATGTGTATACGGAACCAAATGGATGTTGGTGATACCGTTTATGCGCGTAAATGTGGCATATGTTCCCAAACAGGACACGATTGCCGTAAATGTCCTTCAACAAATTTGGGAACCGATGGTAAATCAGCACCAGGTGGCAATTCATCTAATATGCTCAATTATCAAGGATAAACGTAGTGTTTTATTGGAGTAATTTTGTTGTACTAAAGTTATGTAAATGTTCAGGTTGCAAAATGTACGAAACAAAATTATGTTTTCAATAGGGTTAAATCTAATTATTATTTACAATTAAAGATTCAATACAACAGTTTAACGTACAGCCCAAGGAATTTAAAAAAAAAAATTCATTCGCCATTATCGTTGCTGCCTTGCACTATTTCGTTGTCACCGTCTTCATCTTCTTCGTCAACATCTTGTACGCATCCTTTGGGACAAAGGGCATTGTAATCTAGGCCCCAGTTGACACACATTTCTCGTATTTCATCGCTATCATCAATAAGACCACTTGCTTGATTTCTACAACAATATGGGACTCTTATGTCCGACGTCTGTGGTAGAAACTTAGGTAGTCCCTCCTACTCGACAATTGTTGAGAAAACAGGATACTCATTGTCTCTATGAAATTTTTTATTTTCTAATAAACCCCAGTATTGATCCTCTGTTCCTTCCAGGTAGTTAAGATCATCGATAGCATGATGAACAACAAGTGCCTTTTCCATCTCTAAAATATCCTTTATCAAATGCTGAATCACTTCTGGTTCATCTTTGTGTGTGTTTGTTTGGAAGGTTGCTGATAGTGCTTGTGGTGCAACAAGACCATGCCAGTGACATAATACTTCATAATCACACCGTTTTGAGTAACAGGGAACCCATTGTAGTTTTTCGCCCCAAATTTGCATACCTTTAGGCTTTATAGAATGCCCTTCGCCCTTAATAATGTGCCCTGCAACTTTTAGGTCTGTGTGTATATTGATAGCCTTATTTTCCAAGGGACACATAATACCATACCACTTGTCATCAACCAAATCAGTATAGCAACCTAGCATATTTTTTTTCAAGGTAGGGATCGGTTGTGTTATGACGTGTTCCATTTGGATCTTTTGAACTACCTTCACCTTTTTGCCTCTTCGTAAACCACTTATTAAATGTTAGTGGCATTTCTGAATTGGATGTTGTTCTGGTTCTTCAAATGGTATTTGAGTATTGATCTCGTGGTTCAACTTAAGAAGAACTAAGTTGCATGTCGACCTGTATGAACGCGAAACATAGCGCCTCACCAATATGCTATGTGTATTGTCATGTTGACCTGAAAAAGTTGTCGGCCTAAAAAAGCTACTGGCCTGAAAAGCTGGACCCACTTGTACCAGAATGAATCATTATCACGCGAAACATAGCCCCTCACCAATATGCGCTATGTGTCTTGTCATGTCGACCTGCAAAAGCTACTGACCTGAAAAGTTGTCGTACTGAAAAAGCTGGACCCAACTTGCACCCAAAAGAATCATTATCACGCGAAACATAGCGCTTCACCAATATGCGCTATGTGTTTTGTCATGTCGACCTGAAAAAACTGTCAGCCTGAAAAAGTTGCTGACCTGAAAAGCTGTCGTATTGACAAAGTTGGACCCACTTGTACCCGAAAGAATTATTATCACGCGAAACATAGCGCCGCACCAATATGCGTTATGTAACCTAAAATCACTCTTAGTTGCCTATAAAAACCTCGTGCATTTTAGTTATTATTTGCGTTGCACGAAACAAATAATTTTATTTTCGAGCATTACGACATGTTTGGATGCAATTATGTACCAAGGTGTTACTGTGGCAAACGTGCAATTTTGAAGCCATGTTGGTCAAATTGTAATCTGGGGCACAGATGTTGGATGTGTAAACAAGTTGTAAGTTATTATTCTTGGAAGAAATGTTTGTTAATACTTTTTATATAACATGTTAATTAATAGTCCTGTGTTATTCTCTCATTGGTAGGACGAAAAGAAATGTGATTTTGATGAATGGTATGATGAACCCATTAATCAGGAATACTACAAATCATGTTTGCTAAACATTTAGAATCTGACCGGTGAATATGAACTCCAGATCGTGAAGCTACAAGAACAACTTGCGGCATTGCAGGAGAAACTAAAAGAGGCAGAAGAAGAAGAAAATAGGTTGGAGAAGAAATTTAAGTGGTTAAAGCACAAAATAATGGGCGATAGTGACTAAACAGACACATTGATGCATTGAGTGTAGTATTTTATTTTTATGTTGTACGTGTCATGTATTATCTTTAACTGGTAACGAATTTAAATTTTATGTTATTTTGTCATTTTTTTTTTGTGTTGTATTGTTAAACTAATAAATATCTCGAGAACTAAAAACGCATGCGCAAATTATGTAAAACATAAATAATGTTGCTGTTATATATTTAATGTCATATATACAAATAATAATAAATTTTAATGTGTCCCACAACTTGTATGCTCTAAAGCATTGGTTGGCCTGAGGCGCATCCCATCCCACCCGGCTACGCTATCAGAATCATCCTTATCACGTCTCCTCTTTATCGGAGGATGCGTTGCAGCATGATCGTCGGTAAAGCTAGCAGACTCGGTAGAAGCGGCCATCGGGCCGGAAGTAACCTACAGAATAATAAGATATTACTATATGAAATAATAATTACTAATGTACGTGTTGGGAAATTTTTTTTAATGGTCATACCATGGTCTCAGCAGGCTCCTGAATTAGATCATCCGTCTCCGGCAGCTCAGTATCGCACAATGCGGCCTCCGTGACGAGCAATGCCGAAGTCTTTAAATGCTTTAGATATTACTAACTAATCAATGAGATAAAAACAAATAAAAATAATAGTAATACAAACAAACTTGAGCCTGAGTAGTGCCGCAACGCTCTGTCAGAACTTCGAGGTGCACTAGAGTAGATGAAGTATTTGCTAGATCCTCAGCATCCCTCGATGATGAGCCATAACTCAGTCGTCACCCACTATGTACGTCTTGTGTCGGACGATCATCAGCAATCGTCGATGGCTCTGAGGGATCAGGAAAATACTAATCCTACTCCTTTCGCGTAATGGACGTGCCCGCGATCAACAATGGAGCTGACGAGGTCAATTGCGAAGTCCTTGGCGACAATTAAAGACTGAATGACGGCATATCATGAAGAGCATCGTGTGTCTCAGGGTGGTCACCCAGCTGATCATCTCTAATATCCTCCATGAGTGCCTCAACACCCCCTTGCTGGGGACCCCGTCCTTGCCGACCACCACGACCTCGTGGGACACCCCTTCCTCTCTGGCCACACCTGCCACGTCTACCACGTTCAGGCTCCAGTGGTGGCCCCTGATGGTACTCCTCTGGCGGCACATAAGCAGCCTTGTATCCTAATCGCTCATCATCTCGGGCACGCCTCAATGTCTGGGCAGCGAGATCTGTAACCTGCCAGCCATACTCTCGCAAAGCTGCCGCTCTCTTGCCGGTATGCTGCAGCATCTGTAGTCCCAACTAGTAGAACTGATGTAAGCCTGCATAACATGTCAAATATTAATTACGGAAGGATAATTTAACGTTATAAGTAAGTATAACAAATAACATACTAGTGCCTCATGCCTCCCGGCTTATGGAATATACTGACCACCAGCGCGATGAACGGGATTCTCGACGAGAAGTCAGGTAATGCTGCGATACCAGCCCATATACTCATGCTCGCCATCTATGCACTTAGGTGGAAGGGGTGGTGGAATCAGGTCATACCTTTGGTCCCAAATCTCAATCTGGCCCTCTAGCCAGTCCAAGTATATCTCGTCAACCTTGGAACGATCATCTCGCTGGTAATGTGTCCTAAGCTAAGCGGGTAGAATAGGTACAAGCTGCGGTCGATCAAACTGGCGAAGGACTCGCTCAATGGCATGATGCTCGACAATATCAAGACATATCAGTGGGATGGAAGAGCTCCACATAGCTCGGCCACGGGAGCAATAATTGGGCAAACCAGCTATGAGCACATCGCTGTATGGCCTCCATAAGACTATTAATTAAACACAAGAATCGTGAGTAAACGCAACACATAAAAAGTCATTCCAAGTAAACTTAAGAATAAATGTACCTGCGCGCCTTCAAGCAAATCTAACAAATCCCTATAATAGGGGAGATGATGTCGTGCCTCGACCTCGCGTCCGTAGCCTCACCTATCAACCCACCTCCAAGCTAAAGGAAGAAACGGTGGAGGTGGTGCATTTGGAGCAATGGGTAATAGAGGTGGATGGAACTGCAGGAACCGCTCCCAGGCCCAAAACTAATATAGATTGTCGACGTAAAATTTAAGGTATTTTTTTACTATGTATGTTATAATCATGAAAAGAATTGACTATGTTTTCACCTGCAGCAGCGGTAAAAATTCGGCGGTGTCTCTCTGGGGGCCTATGCACGCCCGGCACATCTTCCTATATAGGTAACCTAGAACAGTTGCACCCCAGCTGTAACCAGGTAAATCATCTAGCCGCTCAAGATGATGTAGAAATCTCAAGCTGACTAGTTTTTCCAAAGTGTTCGGGAACAGTACACCGCCAAACATCAGCAGCATCACCAATCTCGTGTACCGGTCGATAACCTCCGGCGGTGAATAATCCTTAATCTCCGCATCCATCGCCTCCAGATGCTGCCAGACGGGCGTCAGCTGCAAACGACTGGCCCCACTCAATGCAGTCTCCTCCGCTGGCTGGAATCCAGTGAGCCACTACAACATATGCAGGCAATGCAATCCCCTATAGTCTTTGAGAACATGCACGTAAGCTACAGGTAATCCATCAACCGGCAGCCCGAAAAGAACCTCCACGTCCTCAAGCGTGATGGTAGCCTCGCCGTTGGGTAGATGAAACATGTGCTTCTCCGGTTGCCACCGCTCTATCATAGCCGTGATCAACGCCCAGTCCAACTGCAACCGGCCTCTATGATCCTGTATAAACCCGTATCCTGAAGGCGTCTAACTATACGAGGATAGAGTGGGTGGGCCCTAATGAACTCCCACGTATCGTTTGGGCGGAATGTCTAGGACAAACGTTACTCATCCCATATGTATAAAGACCTATGGTTGGCCTGTAGCAATAGTAGCTCTAGAGATGCAGGTCCGGGATGCACAGAGGGAACCTCCATGACGATGTCTGTAAATTGAACAATATTAATTAAAGTATTTTTCTTTTTAATTTCTTAACATCTTTAAATATATTGCAATATCTTTTATATTAATATTTAATCGATATTTTTACTATATTGTTATTTAGGTTAAATTTTATATGTTAGTTCATTATTTTATATGTTAGTTTATTATCTTATATGCTAGTTTATTATTTTATATGTTAGTTTATTATTTTATATACTTCTTTCTTATTCACCTATATTTGGGTATAATAGAATTAAATAATTAATTTTTATATGAATAAATGATTTAATTAATAGTATTCATATACAAATAACTAGTTTGACAAATATTGTTGTTTTTATATTATTTTCTTATATTTGTTGACTAGTATTCGAAAGATGTTGTGTTTGAACTATCATCTTTTTTCAGATATCTTTGGAGTTGACAGATAATTAAATGATTAATTTTAATAACTATAAAGATACTACGCTAAAGGGTACTACATTACAATTACGGGGAATACATTAAAATTACGGGCGTAGCATAACACTAAAGGGAACTAAATAACATTAATTATTCATAAAATAATAATTTATCTATTTTACTAATCTTTTAGCACATAAATAATCTAATCCGGATAAAAAATAATACATTAATACAATCACAAAATAATCACAACAATACATATACCACAGTAAAAAATAACTAATAAATATTTTTTTATAACAGCTAATAACATTAATTATTCATAAATAACAATTTCTCTATTTTACTAATTTTTTTAGCACAATGATAATCTAATCCGGATAAAAAATAAAAATTAATTAAATCGCAAAACAATCATGAAAGAACATATATCACAATAAAAAATAACTAATAGGCATTTTTTATACATGAGTTTTAACAAAAAATAAGTCGGAATACCTCGATTTGAAATTTTTTGAAAGGTGAAGATTTGAGGATTTGGGGGCCGAAACGAGCAATCCACTATGCGATAACGCCTTAGATCCGATGTTAGCTTGCTACAATACCGAGAATCTACACTTTTTGTAGGACCGGTGGGCTCCAATGGAGTTTTTTTGCGTTAAAAATGGGGGGTGCTGGTTCGCGTCTAGTTGGGGAAGGAGAAGGCACAATTTTTTATATAGGTATAGCGCGCATATATAAGGCGATATACTATAGCGCCTTATATATGCGCGCTATACCTTTTATAGTTCAAATATAGCGCGGTGAATAACCGCGCTATACCTTAACGGACAAAACTGCCGTTAAAGTATAGCGTGGTGAATAACCGCGCTATATATAAAATGGTGCCCAGTTATTTTTTTTAACCTATTTGTGTTTTATGAGTCCAAAAAGACCACATTTAGGTTTCAGACTCTTTGGTTCACAATCTAAACATGCAAATAGTTGGATAAAATTCGCAAATAGCCACTTCTTAGCCCAGGGAAGCATAGAACAACAGGCTAGTTGTCTCCGTGTGACCTATATAGATTATGAGTTCGAGTCGTGGAATCAGCCACTGATGCTTGTATTAGGGTAGGCTGCCTACATTACACCCCCTTGGGGTGTAGCCTTTCCCGTAACCTGCATGAACGCGAAATGTTTTGTATATTGGACTGCCTTTAGACATTTCTTAGCCCATGTAATTGAAAAATAGCTATCGTCATGGAATTCCAATGACATTATCATGGTTCATGTGTAGAATTTTAAACTCTGTGATTGATAACTTTTTAGTTATAAGGGTGAAAAGTGGCTAGGGCAGAGGAAGCCGAGGGTTTATCGGAAATTATCTTTCTACCTTCACAAGGCATCATTCTGCATACACCACTACCCTCTTCAGACCCATTTTGTAGGATTATACCGTGTTTAATATTATTATAGTGTAAAAAGGCAAATTCATATAGGACATAACTTTTTCAAAATGTGATTACGCAAGCAATAGCAGAGACACCTGCTGCAACCATTTTACTAGGGGCGTCATCCAATATCGTTGTTGGATAGTTCTGTTGTGATCTATTCCAGTGCTTTGAAGTAAATGAATGATACTTTCTTTATCATTTTAAAATTATTTTAAGATACCACCATATCCTATGTCTGACGCATCTGTTTCTACTATTTTGAAAGCAGATGGATCGGGGAGACTAAGGAGAGGGAGATTCTTAACTTTCAACTTAAGTTGTTTGACAGCATTGCTTTGGGCATCCGTCCAAGGAACTGGAGGCTTTTTTAATCTGTAGCGAAGGGGCTTTAGCAGAATGCTTAATCCTGGAATGAAATCGCAAACATAGTTGACATCCAAGAAACCTTTGAAGTTGTGTCTTGTCCAGGATTTGATATGGGAATTCGTCAGCAAACTGGAGAGATCGCTGAATAGGAATAATGGTCCTTTGTTGGATGTTATGACCAAGGAACCTGATGTTTGTCTGGAATAAGCTGTACTTAGTTCTAGACAGAGCTAATCCATTTTCTTTGATAGTGTTAAATAAAATGCCTAGATGTTTGAAATGTTGGTCGATGTTTGTTGAGAAAATTAAGACATCGTCTATATAAGTTATAACAAAACCGGAATAAGGATTAAAGATATCATTCATTATCTTCTGAAAAGGGCGTTCTTTAATCCGAATGGCATCACGTTCCATTCATACTGTCCAAAAGGGACTGTAAAAGCAGTTTTGTACCTGTCTTTTGGGTTGATCTGTACTTGCCAAAATTCAGGTTTTAAATCAAATTTAGAGAAAATCGTGGCAGCATAGACTCTTTGTAATAAGTCTTTCTTGTTAGGAATTGGATACCTAATCCATCTAAGTGCTGTGTTAAGAGGCTTGTAGTTGATGACCAAGCGGGGGACTCCGCGCTTGATTTCGGAGTTTTTGTTGACATAGAATGCTGCACAACTCCAGGGAGACTTTGAAGGAGAAATTATCTTCTTGTCTAAGAGATCATTGATCTCTTTTTGACAATGCATTGTAAGCTCGTGATTCATTTGAATAGGTTGAGCTTTAGAAGGGATGCTTTTTTCGTCAAAGTCAGGTTCGTAAGAAGCCCAACAATGTGCCTCTTACGCTTCCAAAATGCCATTGGAAAATCAGAACAAAGCTCCTATTGAATCTTAGCTTCTAAACTTTTAATTTTAGAAGAGATTACAGAATCAGTTAACTGCTTCTGCATTCTTTGGAAAGCTACGTCTTCTTTTAAAAACATAATTTGTTTTTCTTTATTTTTCAAAGAATGTATGACTGCATAAGTTGGAGGCTTATGGAAAAGAAGAAGGACATTGCTTGTGGGATAATCCACATGAACGCCTTTATTTGTAACCAGGTAAGGTTTGCAAAGCTGAATGAAAGGAGTACCTAGGATTATGGCATTGCAAAGGTCTTTTGCTAAGAGAAATGGAGTCTGGATGAACCAGTTTGGTTCCTCTGGGGAGGTCATAACCTTTACAGAAGGAAGCTTGTAAGTGATCTTAAGTTTTTCACCATTGGCGGCCCGTAGGCGTTCCTTGGTTTTTACGAAAAACTTGGTTGGAATGACACCTTCTTGGATGCAGCTTATGTCTGCTCCAGTGTCAAATAAAGCTACGCCAGTCCAAACAAAAGATTTACTGACGATGAGAGTTACCCTAACATGGTATTTTCTGAATCCTTATAGAAGAATGATGTCCTAAGAAGGATTCTGTTTCATCAATGTCTTGGTCAGAAGTTGCAACTGCCTGTACAACCTCTTTGAGCTTTTGCGGCTCACTAGACAATTATTGGAGGACAAGTCTATCAAGTTCTTGTCATACCATTTTCCAACTGCTGGTAAGTAAGTTTCCATGGCATCCCTCCATGCCTTGTACCACTTACAATAGCCTTGAAGGGCTAACCAAGGCATACCTCTGAATCCTTCCCGTTTGTGGAAAACAAACTTCTAGGTGTATATCCATGGGATGTGGAATCTGAGGGAAAATTGGAGCAACTAGGAATCTAGAATCTCTAAGACATAGAAGGAGCGATGTGTCCAATCCTTCTCTGGATAAAGGCATGGCGGCTATTTGTACTAAACCAAAATGGATGTAGTTATATTTCTTCCTATATTTTTCAATAGATTTGATATTGAGAAGTTTGATTTCCTCATGGTCTGATTCCTGAGGAATAGTTTGCTCAATGGTAGACATGTGATAATCACTTGTCAAGCTCCATTTTTGAGACTTGTAAATTGTTGACTGGGGATGTTTGGGGATTTTCCAGTCGTCAATTAATTATTGCAAATCAGAGAAACTAATCTCTTCTTTGAGCTTAAAATTGGAAGAAGAGGAGGAAGAAGAAGAAGAACTCATAGATCTAGTCGAGAGAGTGAAAGTAAGACATTTGAATGATTAAAAAACTCCCTATCCTTGGCTCGAGAGACCAAGTGGTTTCATAAAGAAGTTATTCAAGTTCGTAACGCTACTGTATGTGGAAGAGTCATATCTGGTTTTTAAACTTCATAGATCTATAGCATTTAAGGCCTTGTAAGAGTTCTATTCAGACTTTATCTTACTATAGTGCTTAGCGTCAGATATGGAGGGTAGATCTGTAAGTATACTAATTCTTTTACTCAAAAGGGCTAATGTTTATGATTGTTGTACAAAGAATTACTTCTAAATGACCCAAAGATTTTTTAAAACCATCTGCAAGCCTACCAGGTTTACAAGCATCACCTCGCCATAATCCCTGGGAACTACGCTTACAGTGCAGATCCGAAAGGATCCTAGTGTCATTTCAAAGATTCTTCGTAATACAAGCATATATTTAACCATTTTATGGAAAAGAATCAGTAGATCTGCAGATCTATCATCAGATCTAACATACTTGTACTATAACAAGATAAAGAGAGAACAACTCTCAAACTTAACCATAAATAAACAGATCCGTGAGTTTGAAACTAGATCTAGCAGTACCGCATAACAGTATGTTAAAAACAAGAATCACATCCTTACTTCCGGGCTGTTGTGTGGCAGCCTGCTGTTGTTGCTTTTCCTCCGGGGCTGGTAAGGCTAACCGTAGGGGCTTTGGTTTTTTGGTCATTTTATCTGCCTTGAAGGAATTCACGGGTTAGGAAATTAGGTATGGAATTTGAGCTTCCCTTTATATATTCAATATCAAAATCAAAAATTGATAAAATAGCTTGCCATCTGGCAAAAATATGTTTTGACGCAATATTTTGCACATCCTTTTGCAAAACAGACTTAGCTGCCTTGCAGTCAATGCGAAGCAAAAACTTTTGGTTTAATAAATCTGATTGAAATTTTGATATGCATAAAATAATTGCCAAAATTTCTATTTTAATTGTTGGATAGTTCTGTTGTGATCTATTCCAGTGTTTTGAAGTAAATGCAATGATACTTTCTTTATCATTTTTAAGTTGTTTTAAGATACCACTATATCCTATGTCTGACGCATCTGTTTCTACTATTTTGAAAGCAGGAGGAGATATGGCGGCTGCTTCAAGGAGTTGCGCCATCGACTTCGCCACTTCCTCTTGGTCGAGAGGAGTCATGGGTGTTTTAGTAAGGCCCATGAGTTGTATTCATTTTTCAAAATCTTTTGCCGTCCACTTTGAAGCATGGAGGCTTATGGAAAGGAAGAAGGACATTGCTAATGAAAATATTACAAAGTAAAAACATTCCGAAACACGAAATCAAACTTTGTAATCTCACACCCCAACCAAAGCTCATAGTAGAGTTGTAATTATAGACCGATATCGCTTGCACAAGATCCTGCATACGTTATAGGTATGTTCCGCATGAGAGAAAATGAACATTTTTGTTTGTCTATATCCGGCTTATATCACGGCCAAAGATTAAGGTTGTCAACCAGTTAATCAGTACATATAATCTGTTCCTCCAGCTCACTACACGAGTCAAATATGCCGAACGCCAAACAAGCAAACTCGTGAATCCTGCGATAGATACACCCTTTGCTTCCTGCACCATATATATGTTACCAATTAGCAAGCTAACAAGTCTTAGCAGATAAGGAGCATATATTGAAAGGATTTTACTTATATACACCGACTGTGTAAAGAAATTTTATTAGCAGGTTATCTGAATTCTGCTAGCTCATAACTTGTTTTATTTTTCAGGTCACTAATCCCAATGTTATTTGACAATTAGCTGTTAGGTGACTGATAGGATATTAATTCTGTCACTGCATTCACATTAGTACTATGTACCATATAACCTTTTTTGAGGCAACTCTTTAAATTCTGTCCCCAGTTAACCCAAGGGGCTAAAATTTGCCTCTAAAGTAGTTGGATGATCCTTTTTTTTTTTTTTCAATTAAGTCCACTAGGCTTACGAGGGACAAAAGTTAAGGAGTTTCCTCAAAAAGGCCATTTGTGCAAATGGCCCTAAGAATTAAACTCATATATAGAAAGTGAGAAAACCTTGCTCTCTCTAAGGTCCACAAGGGCTTTGTATCTGCCAATAGTAGCCATGCTTCCCAAGTGTTTATAAATAAATGGATTTCCCAAATTCATGTTCTTTGCAGAATTGGCATGTCCTCCACCTTCTTTACCCATCCTGTTTATCATACTTGCAAGATATTTTCCCTGCTGCTCCGCGACCTGAATAAATACACCAGAGTTAGAGATAATTTACTCAAACATCTCATAATCAACAATGCAGACATCATACCACAAATTCGATTAACATAACAGTACAAAACCTACAATATCTAATGTTGTAGACAGTGGCGGAGTCAGGAATTCTAGTAAAGAAGTTCAAACAAAATGTAAGAATGCCACATATGAACCTGCGACCTGACACAAAATTTTAGAGCCCTTTGCCATTAGACTACAAACTTCCCTTATGTCAAGATATTCAACAATTTACATATATGCAAATATAATTATCTTTACCCTATTGCATAGTATAATTTTTCGAGGAAAGGAGATTCAATCGAACTCCCTTCGTTTTATGTAGCTCCCCCCCAGCTTTTGATCATTCTTTAGGCTGAGGAGGGTTGAACATTTTGGATATTTCTTCGGCTGGCAACAATATCAGTATTTTTTATATGACGATATGCATTAAATAATTTCCGACCAACAAGCTTGAGATTGAGGTCTAGCAGTTTGCCTGCATCCCTTTAACTCACTTGTGCCAAAGCTGGAAGAACTTGTTTGCCTGTACTTTCAAGAAAACCACTGCAGTCACCAATTGAGAAGACATCCTGTACTGATGGGACGCGTAACCATTCATCAATTCCAATCCTGTTAAAGCACCAAAACTGATGAGTAAAACAATACAGCCAAAATCTACTTTTCTGAAATTGGACAGATGGAAAAGTCATAGTAACATATAGCAATGTGTCAAATATCCAGCTATGTTTATTACCTATATATCTTATTACTCAAGTCTAAAGGCCTTTACTAGTAATATAATAGAAGGTTAAAATACAAGAAGGTAAGAACTAATTGTAACATGAAATCTCTACTTACCTCCCTTTAGCTTTTGGTATATCCAGTGAATTCACAAAAGGTGAAGGTCCAACACCAGTAGACCAAACTAACAGACCATATGGAACATCTGTGCCATCACTAAGAATTATCTTCTCAGGTTGCACATCTTGTACAAGGCCTCGTACTAGACGAACTCCTGACTGAAAACTAAGACATTAACAAAAAATAGGATCCAGAAATTCAATTTGGATAATATAACGGAATACATGCACTGACAAAAATAAATGATACATTTCTCAGATGCTCGGTAGAATGATGCACTTTAAGAATTCTAAGGTAACACTTCTTTACCAAATGCATCTCAATTTGACTGTGTGTGTGAGCGCGTTCTATCTATCCTTTAACATATATTATAGCACAGTAACAGAAAATTCACATACCCTTTTAATCAGTATCTCACCTTAGTCAACTGTTTGGTTGCATATACACGTAAACGATCATCAAACGAGGACAATATCTCATTTGCCTGTCAAGTTAAGAATACAAAGCATAATTAAATATAACCCGAACTCCTTTCTAGCAAACAAGTAACTATAATAACAATTATAGAAATTGAAACAAGCTTGCCTCAATCAATGTGACGCGAATGTAGTGTTTGACGTGAGAATATCTTTGATGAACATCCCTCAGGATAAAGTCACTAAGTTCACCACTGAACTCAACTCCTGTTGGTCCACCTCCAACTACAACACAATGTAAGAGTCGACGCTTTTCTTCCTCTGTAACTCCTGTCTCAGCCATGACCGAATGTTAGAAATCAGTCTATAATATACTTTAGATATCACATTGTTCTGGTTTATTTTCACGTACCATCGCTGAATGTCACCAACTACTACAGTAAAGTCAAGTATAAAATAACTGAACTATGTCTGATATGCTCAAAAACTACAAATGATAGGAAGGCTCAAATTTCTTGACACCAGATTATGACACCTCAATCCCTACATTAGCGCTTTGTCACTCTATAAATTCCGCGTTAGAAGTCCTTCATTAACAGAAGACTCTTTTATTTTCTGACGCTGAATTTACGGATGTCAAAGCCTCATGTGGCAAGTGACATGTCATAACTGGGGATGAAAATTCGGCTTTATGGTCATTTGTATTTTGTGAGCAATTCAGACATAGCTCAGTTATTTTAATGTGATAACGATTAGTCATGAGTATATTGTATATAATAGGTGAAGTTCGGTGAACATTCGTGAAATTAACCTACATCGTTCTTAACAAGAACCTCTAAAAGAAAATCATACCAGGCACATCAGAAATCATGAGATTTAGAAGCAATTTCCTCCGAATTTCCTGAGCATGGTAAACTTCGCGAAGAAAAGTAGCATGCTCTTTTACACCCTTAATTCCAAATGTCAAAGCTTGAGCTCCAGAGGCAACGACTAACTTGTCATATGAAATATTAAAGTTCCACGGCTCCAAGGTTTCAACTCCTTCTGTCACAGTTTGGCATTGTACCTACAAGTACAGGCGGATTCAGAATTTATATATAATAGGTTCAAAGTTTTGAGTTTATTGGAAATATGGGTTCGAAACTTACATTTTATACTACATTTCAAGATATATACGTCTATGATCTAGGTAGAAAAGGTGCGTTCAATAGAAGCCGCTTCTACCAGTATACATCCCCCTCTGCCCATAAGTACCCACAAACTGCTAAAAGAACAACTGGGGAACAAATCTAAGTATAAAATAGAACTAAGACTTCAACCTAATTACTCTATTTTGAAGTAGTAAGTAGCTGATCAAGAAGGCAACATTTTGCATATAGATTATGATAAACGAAACACGATTTTAGCTTAATCAAGAACAAAGAACAGTCAATAAACAAATATTTGAGTCAAAGCCGCCTAGTTTCTACATTATCATTCTTGCCTTTCCAGAGTTAAAATTTTGAAAATTATGCGAAATTGGGCTAGAAAAAACTTGAAGAATGAAATTCTATCTCCTTAATGAACCACAACCAATTTTCTCCACATAATCCAAAATTTCAAATATCTCAATAACTTAAAATCATGGTCTAAAGAAGGATGAAACGGCACTCCCTCCGCTCCATTCCAAGTTGTATTAGAAGGTTTCTAAATGTTTGACATAATTCCACTTGAAAAAAAAAATTGGTACAACTTTCGAGCATCCAAATTCATCTAAGTATTCAAAATTTAAACTACAAGGTAATCTCTTAAAGCTAATTCTTCAATCGCAAATCAGACTCTTAAATTCAATATTCAGAAAATTTAAGAAGACTCGTTCTAATACTTAAGAGTTCAAGCTCCAATTTTGAAGTAAGACAATGGGTAGCGTACAAACTTAGTAGCTAAACATACTAAGATGTTAGAGGTGGTGTGCAGAGACGGGATTTTCATCAAGAGGGTTCAACATCTACTATATATACATAAGAAAAAAAATTTGTTCTTATATATACAGTATGATTTTACGGCAACGGAGGTTAGGATAAACCCCTTCCGCCCCTGGACTTGGAGGGGGTACATTAATTTAAGCTACCAAGTTGAGCAATACCATTAAATATGCCATTTGCACTCTCCTAGGGTGCAATTGCAGGAACCTCTATTTGCCCTATTGGCTTTTCATCAGCCGTTAGATGGAGCAATCCGAACTCTTGACAGAATATAAAAGATGATACCAGCTTTTTTAAACACCTCAAGGAACTCATAAATACCATTATACCAACATATAGCACAAACAAAAGGGGAGCCTTGGAGCAACGGTAAAGGTGTCTCCGTGTGAACTATAGGTCATGTGTTCGAGCCGTGGACGTAGTCACTAATGCTTGCGTTAGGGTGGGTTGTCTACATCACACCCCTTGGGGTGCGACCTTCCCCGGACCCTGCCTAAATGCGGATGTTTTGTGCACCAGATTGCCCTTTTACAGCATAAACAGAGGGAAACAAATAATGGGGGTCTAGAAATTAAACTAGAAAAAAACAACAAAATTAAAAGGAGGAGCAAACTGTCCATACCATATGTTTATCAAAATCAATGCCAGTGCAATTAGCAAGAAAGAAATAAGAACTTGGTTCTCTTGAAATAGCAGGTTGAATCCTCCCAATATGTTCTGTAACAGACCTAAACTCAAGAGTGCCAACACAAGTAGATGCTAACAATGGAGTGAAAACCATATGATTTCTAGGTGACACACAAACAACATCATAAATGTTTGTGTCAATGTCTTTCATTAGCCTGCAACCAGCCCATCCTGAACCTAACACCACAATTCTTGGTTTTTGATCAGTTTTTGTTGGTTCCAATCCAGCATGTTTAGAACCAACATTAGTAGAGTAATCTTTAGTGAATTGTAGAGAAAATTGTGTAAGTGGAGGTGAGGCAAATGGGGTTATTGATTTGGAAGATGGTTGGTTCAAAATCGTAGTGGAAATTTTGATGAGATTCTTGAACCAAGGCATAGTATAAGAAAATTTTAAAATTTGTACTACTGTTTAGTTGTTCTGTCCAATGCATGAAGTGGTATGATTTTCTTGCCCATGAATAAGTATTTCAGTACTTTCAAAATGTACTTGTTCAGCTATCAGCATTGGTAAATACTGAATTTTTGTACGGAGGAGTTTAACTTTTATATTACCGGAATTGTAACTAAAGGAGTTGCCCAAAAAAAATAGGAATTAATAGTCTGAAAAATAAGATAGATTACTTACTCCAAAAGATTAACACTGCAAGTAAAACAATTATATACGCTATAAGTGTATATAAGCTAAATCCATGAATATTGCTAAATAATTGAAAATTTTGTTTGAGGAACACTTCAAATGAATTAATAGTACTAATTTCATTCATAAACCTTCAACTTTATTCAAATTGAATGTTTAAATATAACTTCAAGTTTTAAATATTATTTTTTCAACCCAAATAAAGACTTTTATTAGGTTGAATTAGCAACCAACAAATTTACAATAACGTTAGGAGCATACTCCCAATAAAAAAAATTAATATAATTTCTAAACTCTTTTGCCAAATAATAAGCAACTAGATTTACTTGTCTCTTAACCCGAACAAGAGAAATATTAAGATTTCTATTTAATAAAAAACGCTAATCCTCTAAAAGAACTCCAAACTTTATAAAATCTTCACTTCAGCTTCAACTTCAACTTTTGACACTCTTTTGTCGTTCCAACCAAAATATTGTCCAAACGCCTACTCAAATTCTAATGACTTGAAATAGGGTGCGGAGAATATAATAATCTAATAAACATTTGTATCAGAACAATAAGTTTATCACTTGTATATTCATAAACCTTTATACTATTTCCTTTGTCCTAATTTTGTATGATACTTTTGCATTTTGAGATTTAAACTTTTTAATTTTAATCGTGTATTTCAATATAAATCTTTTTAAGTAAGTCACAGTAAAAATATTTAATTAAAATATTTTAAAATACTATAAATCATAATAATTAATAATTTAAAATAATTAAAAGATAGTATATAAAAATTATAATAAAAAATTAATTTGTTTGACCCATA
Source organism: Nicotiana obtusifolia (assembly GCA_002018475.1). Lineage (NCBI taxonomy): Eukaryota > Viridiplantae > Streptophyta > Magnoliopsida > Solanales > Solanaceae > Nicotiana > Nicotiana obtusifolia. The sequence continues at coordinate 29,445 of MCJB01050029.1, forward strand.
AAATCTAAACATCATTGCATAAATTGGGAGGAATGGAGTAATATTTTGTGATTTGAAATTCCATTACTTAAATTTGTACAAAGTAAATTCTATAATGGATAGAGAATAGGTGGCTAAGTTCAGTCAGCATATATACCGCAGATGAAGGATCAGGTGGGCCCAACTTTTTAGATAAGGAGTACCCTTGTGCAAAAGGTGTGGTACCTTTCTGGATTGAATTTACTCTAAATAAGAATTAAGAAAACATTCAGCATATTTGGTATAGAAAAATGTAGAAAAACAGAGGCAAAGCCATGATTTGAAGATAATGGGTTCAAAACTCTAAATCTTTTAAGTTACTAAGTTCTAAATTAATAATTTATACATATTCAATTTAAAAATATATGATTTGTACCAAAACTACTAGATTCGGCCAAACTCGTAGCTTCTACTCTCCCTCCGCTCCTGCTTCCATGATTGAACAAGACTGAATCCCAGAAAATTAAGAGCTCATTTTTTGATGACCTGAAGAATAACGGAAAAATGACACTGTATAACCACTCACAAAATAATAGTCACTAAAATATATATTTTTTGTATATATATTTTGCATGTTATATACAAAAATTATACAAATTATATATATATATATATATATATATATTTTTTTTTTAATTTTTTTTTGCAAGAGTAAAAGCCTCTTTGCAATGTTTTGACATTCAAAAGGACTGAAGCCCAAAAGAATAAAGAGGTCCATTTCTGAAAAACTGAAGAATGAAGGCCTGGTTTGAAGAGTCTTCAAGAAGGCTAACATTTAAGACGCAGCCACTTCACTAAAAACTCCCCTGGATTACACAAAAGATAAAAGGATAACAGTTTGGCTGGATTCACTGTTTATTTTCCTAGTCGATATATACTAATTATACATAATCAAACATATATTATACATCTGTTGATTATTTTAAATTTAAGCGATTGAGTAGACTATTTAAGTTAAGCCTTTAACCCTAAGCGACTTGGATTAGCCATCACATTTGTGTACAAACAGGTTTAAAGANAACCCCAAACCCCCAATCCACTTGTGCTTTTACTTTTCCCCCTCCCTTCCTGTTAGAGATGCATAGAACAGAGATGTTTTGTATCCTTATCTGTTTGAACCTTGTGGACAGTGGCAGAGGCTAATGTGCCTGTCATAAGTACGGATTCAATTCCACCATAACTTTCGACGTGGAATATAATTTTATACGTAAAATTTATTTAAAATTAATATAAATAGTAAATATGAACTCATAATTTTAAAAATATAATGAGTTCAATGTGAATCTTATAAGTTAAAAACCTATAGAATTTAAATTATGAATTCGCCTTTGAACAGTAGTCGAGCCAAGAATACTGGGAAAAAAATTATAAAATTCCACACATGAGCACAACCTAAAGCAATTTTGACTCAACCTTGCCATAACAATAGAACCTTCGTTTATATAAAAGATATTCAACAATTTGTATATATGCACAAATAATATATGCACAAATAATTTATCATCTATATGCTCAATATAATTTTTTAACATAAGAAATTTAGTATTTAAAGCTCTGTAAATCATGTGGCTCTGCCCCTGCGTGCGAACAGAGACAGAGGTAGAGTATCACTTATGTGTTCCGACGAATTCAATAGCTTTTGTTTCGATCGTGTATTCCTATAAGAAAATTCATTAAATATGTATAGATATATAATTGTGAACCCAATAATTAAAACGAGATATAAATTTGATAATAAATTTAGAACCCATAAAATTTATATTGTGACTCTGCTCTACATGTGAATAATTGAGAGCAAGAAATAATGCCATGTGAGACAGCTACAGTTGAAGAGGAACTTACACAGGTAACATAACAGAGAAAGAGATACGCAATTTGCAAATCCCCATTTACTATCAAGACAGCCTCATTCCTTTTCTAGTTTTGCTGGCAACTAACATTGCCTTTTGCTGATTTGACCATTAATTCAATAATATTCCACTCTCATTCATGTCATTTTCTTCATTAACTCCAAATAATAATGGTTTTCTATTAATTATAAACACATTATATAAATTTCCCAATTTTATCTGGGGTATGAAAAAAAACATTACTATAATATCCACAACACGGAGTATTTAGTTATTGCTACATTGAGTTGCCTTTTTGGAAGAAGCTATGTCCAATGACTCATTTATGAGTATGTATTCATAATTCTTGTAGTGTTAAATTATGTTGTGCGGACTTTTCAAAATATTGCCGCACTCATATTAGATCCTCCAAAAATATATTATTTTTAGAAGATTTGACACGCACCTGCCCACATTTTAGGAGAGTCCAAACAACATAGGTGTTAAAGTACTCCTATCTGGTATGAATATATCTTGTTTTGGTCGCTTTTTATGTTCTATTTATGTTACATTCTTTTCGTTTTAGTTTATTTAAAAACTGAAGAAAGCTGCAAACATCTCAATCAAAAGGGGCAAAAGACTACAAATTTTACAAGTTAAAACTGCAATATACCCCAAAAAAACAGATATGGGTCACTGTGCCACTGTGCTAACATTTTCTGTCCTCACTAGCAGTCCTTCCATTTTTTCAAAAGTATTTAAGTAATATACACAGTACTATTGATCATTTTTACCTGTTATAGTAGCAAGTATTTGTTATATTTTCAAAATTATACTCTCACATTTTAAGAAGACTTATACATATAAATATCTTTTGAGTGACTGATAGTATAAAAAATTATTTAAACTGACGGTATATATTAGCAATAGTTTTCTTCTTTTCTTCTCGACCGTAGCTCCTTCAATCGTTTCTGCTCCAAGACATTCCAATAACTGAGCATTTACTAAGGATTAAGGGGTCCATTAACTATGGTCTATGAATGTGTTTTTTATTGGACATGCCGTAGTTATGTCTAAAAATTGTAAGTAAAAATATATTTTACATCTACTATTTATAAAAGTCCTATGCTTTTCAGGAGTGTTTAGATATAATAGAAATTTTTACGGCAATTAAAGATATAGATAATTTTTCGTACCTTTTTATTATTATATTTATTTCGGTCTAAGATCGATAAATTTGAAGGAAAAAATATGATTAGTGTAGACATGTAATTTTTGACCCACACATTAGAATTACCTTTAATAGTCATAGTATTTTTAGAATAATTACTTGAGCTTATTTCTGTATGATTTCACTTTATTATTAAATTTAATTCTATTTTTTATTAGGAATTCTAGAAAGACATACTACTTTCAACTTACTTTTTATTTATTATTCTAATATAATCCTTGAAAATACCAAAAATAGTCCCAACTTTTATCTTTAATAATATTATTAATTCAATCAAAAGTTTTACATTTTGTGGGCATTTAAATTGGATTTTCAGCTTGTTTTTGGCCCAATTTTATAAATTTTGGACCAATTCAAATATGAGCCCAAAATTCAACAACCCAATTACCAGAAAAAGCTCTGTAATGCAGCACATTTAATCCAAATTCCACGTTTTATATCCTCTCATTTTCTTCTCTTTCTGCCACGTACAATAACGGATTCTGACAACCAAATATTCTCTCCCTCTCACTCGATCTACTCCTTCCACTGATCCTTTACTCATTAGAAAAGGATTGAATTTCAGATTTTCAGAAGAGGAGTTTCGTTTTCTTGGAGCAGAAGAATAGAGGGTTCTAGTATTTGAGGGAGGATTTCAGCTTTTACAGAGAAATCAGAGACAGAAAAATCGAGAGAGAAAATTGAGAGGAACTGTGGCTTAAGAATTCTTCAAGCTTCCTTTCTTATTTTTAGTTCTTTTAAACTCCAGAAAACAACAAAAACACACAAAAGATATATCTCTCTTTTACTTTTTTCCGTTTCATCTTTTCAATTTCAATTTTGGTTGCAAAAACCAGGGTTTGATTGAAATTTCCAGTTGCCGATTCGAGTTTCTGCTCGAGGTTCACTGAGGTCGAGTCCAGTGGTTCGCGGTCCCTACTGCGGTATTGATTTTCATTTCGACCTTGCGTCGTTGTACTCATTTGAAGTGATTTCGAGCAAAACACGAACTCTCATTCAGGTTCATTTCTTAATTCTCGCTTTATTTTATTTGGTATGATTAAAGTATGATAGAGCCATGGGTATTTGTCTCTAGATTGTTAACCCTGTGAATTGATACGCTCAAAGTATACTTTAGTGAATAGCGTAAAGCGGTTGATGTCAAATATAATAACCTAACAAGGAAAATCGAGACAAAAAAATCGGACCAATCTGCCTTGAAGTTGAATATGCGACCGCATAACAGACATGCGGTCCGCATTTTTGACATGATTATCGCAAATTGTAACCTTAGTTTTCGCCACTTACCGCATTCATAGTTTGTGGTTCGCATTGCATAAATGCGATCGCATCTTGCATCGCATTTTCTTCCTGGGTAGACTTCATGTTTGGTTTGCGGTATCTTCTGCGGCTCGCAAACACGTTATGCAATCGCAGATGAGACCGCATTTTTGATATTGAACTTTACCCAGGATTCTGTTCTGGTTTGCAATCTCTGTGTGCAAAAATGCGGCTCGCAAACAGGTTATGTGATCGCAGATGAGATCGTATTTTTGACATTAAACCTTGCCCAGGATTCTGTTTTGGTTTGCGATCTCTGTGTGCAAAAATGCGGCTCGCAAACAAGTTATGCGATCGCAGATGAGATCGTATTTTTGACATTGAACTTTGCCCAGGATTCTGTTCTGGTCTGCGATCTCTGTGTGCAATATGCGGCTCGCATGTGGGTTTTGCGATAGCATATCCACATTTGCGATGCCGTTTTGCCCTTTTCTTGTCTTTTTGTGGCTTTTAAAACTCTTTTTATATGCTTTTAAGTCCTTAAACCTCATATTCTGAAAAAATACTAAAATTACATAAGTATTTCAAATGTCTTGATGTGAATTTCATAGGAACAAAAGCCATGGCTCTTAGCATACTTTGATCTACCAATCCTTAATTTTGTTTCATTTGTTGTCTCATCGAGTTTGTTATATTTTTCTTTTCTTTTCTTGTGTTTTCTATATGAAGTACTATATTTGTGTGTGGATATTTTAAGCCGTGGGTGTGGGAAAGGCCAAAGCCCGTTAGTGATTAATTTATTCGCATACCTTAAGATTGGGTTTGGCTAAATACATGAAATGAAAGTTAAAAGAACAAGGCCATGAACCGAACTTTTATTTTTCTATTATTTTAGATCTCATTTTCTTACTTTTTCACATTGCTCGCTAGTAGCATGTTTAGGCCGATCACACTTGGGTAGGCAATATGTTGCTTCCTTACGCACACGCAAGTATACGTGATTGACAAGTAATATAGGACAATGAGTCCGGATTATCGTACCCAAGGGACTTAAGTTAACTGCTTTATAACAACTAATATCGTTATTTAATCAAGCAAAGATCAAGTTTAGTATATAGTTTAGTCTAAATTATAATTCTAATTTAATCTAGGAATTGCAAGAACAATTATGTATTTTGTAAGCAATAAAACAAAGATTCCAGGGTTGTGATTTTATGCCCAATCCTATTGCGTTCTAATTGACTTATCGTTCATATAGTTAATGTAAGATTGCTAATTAATCGATAATGATACTCATAGCCTTCTTCCGAAGTACTATTCGCCTATTCCTAACAAGATTAATGCCTATATTCCTATGGAATTAATTTAGCAAGAATGCATGAAGAACACGATTATATAATTAAGCATGGTGATTAAGTATATTCCTATCCTAACCACGAATCCGCTCTTTTGAATAAAGTTAAGAACATGCTCTCTTCAATTCTTATTCTAATCTACACTTAGTTTTCTCAAACATAGCATAGATAAATTGATATAACTCAATTGATGGCCAAACAATTAAGAAATTAAGCATAGAATTGAAGAAACAATCTTAGCCACATTAACTATTAAAATAAATCCGTCAAGTTAAAAACACAATATTCATGGCTAATCACAACCCCAGAACAAGGGGTGATTAGCCACTCATGTTCAACAAAATCAAATAACTAATGAAGAAAAACTAAAATAGAGATACTAGTTTTGCTTGATGAAGTGAGAATTTCTTGTTGTTGTTGACGTTCCTCGCTTCCTTTTGCTCCCAAAATCACGTTATATCTCTTCAAAATGGGTTTAGGGATGTTTATATAGGAGTTGGGAAGGTTTTGGGTCGGTTTAGGGGTCTTCTAGACGAAGTAGGAGACAATTCCCGAAATCAGCCCCCTGGGCAGCGCCCAGCGCCCCCCAGGGGACTGAAGGCAGTGTGCTTTTCCTTTGTTGCCATCTTCAGCGCCACAGGCAGCGCTGGGCGCTGGCCTGTGGCCTGGTTCCCTCTTTTGTGCTTCTTTCTTCTTGTTTTGGCTTGCTTTCTCCCCCGATTTCGTCCCCGATTGTTTTAATCTTATTCCTACACATAAAACACATTATATTAACATGAATCGATATGATTTAACATCCAAATCCAAACAATCAAGAGTTAAAATATGGGATAAGTTACATTAATTTAGCACTCTTCTACCCATTATCACAATACTAGGACGTTTTATTAGTTTTTGAGGTGAGAGGTCGTTCCCTTAGTTAAATTTACCCGGGAAATGCCCCTAAGGATTTGTGCATATGACATTCCGGGGAATGCCCTGAGGTATTTATATTTGGAGGCCAAAAGTGAAACTCGTAGTATTTTAGTCCTATTTTTCTTCTTTGTTAGGTGGGAACGACCTCAAACCTCCTATGTGTTTGTTTTTCTGTTTTTATTTTTATCTCAATTCGAATGTCTTAAAAGCAAACTAAATTGAGTACGCAACCGTGACTTCCACGGGACCCGTGGAGTGCCTAACACCTTCTCCCTGAGTCAAATGAACCCCCTTTCCCAAATCTCTGGTGCCAACTTGGCTTTAAGTCCAAGTTCTAAAAATGGTGGCCTGGCACACCGGAATCATTTGCCAGGTGGCGACTCTAAGTTTTTCTTTTAATTTCCATCTTTGTCACTTTCAAAATTGAAAACCCCTTTTCGAGTTTTATTAAGCCGTTTATCCATCAAAAGGGTTTAGTAAAGTTTGCCAAAAAAGAGGAGTGACATCTCTGGCGACTCTGCTGGGGAAACTTGCGAGTTCGAGCTAGTACTTGATTTTTTTGGCTTTTAAAATGTTTGGTTGAGCTTTTATGATTTTTCATTAGCTTTACTTAATTTTTATTATGTTTTTATATTTTGTTATTTGCTAGTTGTTTATGTGTTTACAATTTTTGCTTTATGTGTTTACTGCTTTATAATTGTCATCATAAGCATTGCCCGGTCAATTCTTTCTACAACAAGTCTTGGAGCACGCGTCGCGTGCACGAACTCTTTGTTGAGTCACCCTTAATTTAGGAGGGGGAGCCGTTGGACGTATGGAGTGGGTGGAAAGCTTGAGCAGCTACCATCGACCATACGCTTTCCCCGAATTGCCTTGTTAGTGAACCCCAAACTTAGGTCGGCCTTAGGTCATTTGTATTTGCATCATGTCATTTAGACCTAGTAGGCTCGGTCCCAGGCACCGTGTCCCTTTGTAGGAAGCCTGTCCAAAATTTTGTCAAAATGGGCCCGTGGCCCAAAATGACATTTCATCATTCTATGTGTTAAATGTGCATCTGTGAGTGTAAAAAGGTCATTTGGCGGACCGATGTCTTGGAAAGAAGGGTGAATGAAGCAAATGGGGCCCCACTCGCATTGTCTTTCATATTAAAAAAAAAACGAAAAAGGAAGAAAAGAAAAGAAGATTTTACATTTTTTCATCATTTTCCTAGAATTCAAAAAAAAAAAGTCCAAAAGTTTTTACATTTTTCATCTTTTTTCAAGAGACGAAAATATAATTTTGTTTTTGCGAAAATAGGAGTATTTCCTCAAAGTAATTTTTTACCTCCTGTCTTAGAGCCGTGAGTCTACAATAAAGTGTCCTCTCAATTCTAAGGTCCATTCTTGCGAGTTTAGCAACTTTTGGTCACCTCGAGCAAAATAGGGTTATTTTCGCAAAAGTGGTTCAATTGCCGTGTTTTGGGATCTTGAGCCCACGAATCAGTGTCATATCACTCTAAGGTCCATCCATATCAGGTTTGCATCCCTAGCCACATTTGGCTATATCGGTCATTTCTGCAAAATTATCCATTTCCGCAAAATAATTCTTTAAGACCATGATTGTCGGGATATTAGAGTCATGTAAGCTTTAAATCAAGTATTTCTCATGCTTAGGGGTCAACTTTGTCAAGTTTGCACTAATAGTCACTTTCAGCCACTTAGGCCAATTTGCAAATATAGCCGAATTGTGTCTTGCATTTGTCCACCAGGAACTGTTGTGATGTCATGTAGTATTCCGAGTCGCTAACCCTATTCTCCTCATTCAGGTATGGATCCGCTTATTCGATCCAAAGTGCTAATGGTAATAAAGATTCCTAAGAAATTGATCAAGTGGTGGAACATGTTTTCATCGTTAGAGCAGCATGGGTTGATGCATAAATTGGGCACCCTAACTTCCCTTCTTGATATCACACCCCGCCCAGACTTAGTGGAGGCGATGCTGACTTATTGGGACCCGGAAAACTTGACTTTCAAATTTGGGGAGTGTGAGATGACTCATACCTTGACGAAAATGTCTGGTCTCACTCGTTTAAGTTATATAGGCAAGAACATGATACTTCCCCGGGACCACTCTAGGACAAGATTCCTCAACGACCTAGGCCTAAAAAATAACAAGCATTTAAAATGCCTCGAGCAGTCTTGGATATCCTTGGATTATTTGTTTGCTAGATTTGGACCACAGGATAGTTCTGACGTCTTTTGGGATGAGTTCTGCACAACCAAAGCAAAGTGGCAAAGACGTCGCCTCGAAGCTTTCAACCTTGCTTTGTTGGGATTATTGATTTTTTCATTAGATGAGAGGCACATTGGCACCCGTCTGCAATCAATGGTAATGGCAGTATTTCATGAGAAGCAACACAAAACCGTTACCGTTGTGCCGATGATCTTAGCAGAGTTATACCGAGCCCTAAGTGAGGTTAAGGGAGGTGTCAAGTATTTTGAGGAAGTAACCTTTTGCTACAATTATGGATGATGGAGCATTTGCACACCGCTTCCTTACTTTGCCCTATCGACCGTGCCTTGAGAGATCGGGTGGTATGCATCGAGCATAGGATGAAATCTCCCAAGTTTACATACCCAGTAGGCGTCACAGCTTGGATTGAGTTCCTTGGTTTTAGGACAAACGGGAATGTTTTGTGGGCGTACCTTTGGCTACCTTTAGATGATATCTTGGCAGGATGCCTCATGCAGCCTTTCCTGATGCTGATAGGACTCAAGTGTGTCAGACCATACACGCCAGTTAGGGTAATGCGACAGTTTGGCAGACGACAAGAGGATCCTTCAACTTTGAATCTTCGGAGGTACATCATGAAATTTAGAAAAAAGGCGGTTGACGAAATCAAGTACGTGCAATACTGGAACAATGCAAAGAGGATGAAGAAAAATACATTAGTAAAGGATATTGGCAGGCCCGAGTGTACTCAGGAGTACCTGATTTGGTTACAGTCCGTCCCACCAGGGGTCAGCACCCCATTGCCAGCACAACTTAGGGGGCGGGCAGTTCAGACAGATGATTTTGAGGAGGCATCGGACCAAGATCCCTGGGATAAGCTTGAGTTGATAAAGTCTCAGTTAGCGGAATTGGCAGCAAACGTGGAGCAGCATAGTCAGT
>MCJB01050029.1:39222-67117 GCA_002018475.1 Nicotiana obtusifolia
AGGGGCACACGCCAAGGTCTATATTCCTAGCATCGATATTTCTTTGCGAGGCATGTTACAAAGCTTGAGTATGACGGATAGCCCAAGACCATCCCAGCCAGGACCGTTGCATTCAGGATCAGTTTGAGGATCCATTCTATTTAGATGTTTTGAGATTGTCTAATGTTGTCTTTTACTTTCATGTCTTGTCTAGGAGTATTGAGTCCTTTAGGTAGTGTCAAAGTCAATCTTAGTATGGTCAAGCATGTCGGGTCTTCCATTATCGTACTTCTTATTGTATTTTAATATCAAAAAGTTTTAAATGAAAATCCCAAATTTTATTTTTCCATCACGTTTTCAGAACTACGCTTGGTCTGATTCATGAAGGAAAAGATACGTAGGCAACCTACATCGGGTTCGATCAAGTCATTTTGCATAAAAAAGAGATGAAAGTGGTAAAAGGTGTCGGAAAAGAAAGAGAAGGCAAGATTGAAATAAGTAAATCGGGATGATGCCATATGACCTCGCGACCCTCAAAGCCATTTTAGAACCGTTATTTGTTGCTAGGTGCATTGCACGTAATGTGATATTATTATCTGATAAATGCCCTAACGCTAACATGGTGGTTTTGTGCTGTTGTCCTCTGTTACATTACGAACTCTCATTCAGGAAGGTGGTTAGTTTGTTGGCATCCTGGCAAGTCATCCATACAACACCCGGTCAAAGCGCCAAACAGTCATGGCTAGCAAGGAAATAGACACTGGAGTTGTAGACCCGCCAAGAGAGATTGTTCAGTCGGAATCGGAACTGCAAGAGGAGGTCCGGAGGTTGAAGCATCAGATGGAGGAAATATATCAAGCATGGATTAAAGGACACCCTCCATCCTCATTCCCCACCAACTACACAGAAAACCCTGCTTCAATTCCACCACTCTCTCAATCCCAGATGTCCAATATCATCGATCTTTCCCCACAACACGCACTTGGCTTTACCCCTTACCACAATTACCCCGGTACTTCGGCCCAAACTTTTCATGCTCCACCGGCCAAAACAACCTCGTACCCTGCTCCTTACATTTGCTCCTATTTTTGTACCCCCTCCGCAAGATACCCTCCATCGATCCTCTAGTGAGCCCATATTTCCCGCCCCAGATGCCCACTACCATGCACCAGAGCCCACTTTCAAAGTCCCAGATCCTTACTCCTAGACCCCCCCAATTTGAGCCTCATGTCGAAACTGACAAACCACCCAAGAATGCAGAGCAGGAGGAGATGTTTAGGAATTTACAGAGTCTCGAGCAATCATTGAGAAATATGCAAGGGTTGGGAAACCAGGTGAGTGTGGCCTATAAGGATTTATGTTTGTTTTCGGATGTCCAACTGCCTGCCGGGTTCAAGATGCCCAAGTTCGACTTGTATGACGGACATGGGGACCCTGTTGCCCATCTAAGGGGTTATTGCAGTAAAATGAGAGGTGCCGGAGGAAAAGACGAATTACTAGTGGCCTACTTCAGCCAAAGTCTGAGTGGGGCAACTTTAGAATGGTACACCCGCCAGGACATTAACAGGTGGTACACCTGGGACGATATGGCTCAGGCCTTCGCCCGATATTTCCAGTACAATATAGACATTGTTCCAGACCGCCTATCTCTGACCAAGATAGAAAAGAAACCCAGTGAAAGCTTTAGGGAATATTGGTTCCGGTGGAGGGAGCAAGCTGCACGAGTTAATCCTCCAATGGAAGAAGACGAGATGGTTAAGTACTTCCTCCAAGCCTTGGAGCCCACTTACTATGCACACTTGATCTCAGCCATTGGTAAATCTTTTAGTTATTCTGCTATAAAAGCAACCACCCAGGCATGGTGGAAGAAGGGCTCAAGTCGAGTAAGATCATGAGTTATTCTGCTATAAAAGCAACCACCCAGGTAATCCAAAGTAGTACCGGAAGTTTGCTAGGCAAGAAGAAGAAGGAAGATGTCGTTATAGTTGTCTCCGGATCATGGCAGGGCCAAAGGTGTTCACCTCACCAGTACACCCATCCTCGACCCCGACCTCAAACTTACATCCAAACTCCATATAATACCCCTCAACATTACTTTTCCCCAACAAGTCCCCAAGACTTAGCCAGACCACCCCAATATTTTGTTCACCATGCACAGTCATATGCTCAACCGCCTCCTTATCCACAATGGCATGCCCCCGTCCCACAGAATACCTACCCAGCTCCACAAAATACCTATCCACCACCACAACCTTACCAAAACCCCAATGGTTCACATTTTCGACCAAGGCCAAAGTATAGGAGAGAGAGGCAACAGCGGAAATAAACTTTTACCCCTCTTGGAGAATGTTATGCCAGTCTATTCCAAAGGTTAAGGCAGTTGGACGTCTTGAGGCTGATTGAGTCAAAAACACCAAACCCCCCTCCAAAGAACCTCGACTATTCCCTGAGATGTGCTTATTGTTCTGATGCTCTAGGCCATGACATAGAGAAGTGTTGGCACTTGAAACGGGCGATCCAAAGGCTCATTGATACAAACTAAATTGTAGTCCAAAGCCCAGATACGCCAAACATCAACCAAAACCCTTTTCTATCCCATGAAGAGACACATATGATCGAAGTAGTTTACAAGGATGGGGATCCCAAGAAGTCTTATAAGTCCATCATGATGATTCGGGCCAGTGAAAATAATTTGGTTAAAGATCCAGATTCTATCAAAGCAAAGCCTGCGACAGTTGAAGGGGCGATCGAAAAGTCGAGCACGCTCAATTTGAAACCACCGATGGTGGTCGTGAAAGGGATGTCAAAAGATATTAGGGCAAGTCCAGAAAGCTCAAAAGTGGTAGTGCCAGGGATTCCAAGTAAGCCTGTCATAGTTGTGAAAGGGGCTCCTATTACCCCTATCATCATTAAACCAGTAACCCAGCTGCCAGTAGTTGATGCCAAGGCTGTTCTGTGGAACAAAAAACAAGTGATACTGACATACAAAGGAAAAAAAATAGAGGAAGAAGTTAATGAAACTGGAGGATTGACTCGTTCTGGGAGATGTTTCACCCAGGAAGAATTAAGGAAAGCCAAGCCATTCAAGGATAGTCAAATGCCAATAAAGAAATCAGTCACCGAGGAAGAGGCTGAGGAGTTCCTGAAGAAGATGAAGGGGCAGGATTATTCCATTATAGAGCAATTAAGGAAAACACCAGCTCAGATTTCTCTTTTGTCTTTGCTGATACACTCAGATGAACATCGCAGGGTCTTGATGAAGATTTTAAATGAGGCACATGTTCCTGATAAGATCACAGTGAATCACTTGGAAAAGATAGCTGGCAAGATCTTCGAAACAAATAGGATCACTTTCTCTGATGATGAACTTCCTATGGAGGGTACAGAACACAACCGAGCTCTTTATCTCACGGTGAAGTGCAAAGATTCTGTTGTCTCGAGGGTTTTGGTTGACAATGGCTCTAGTGCGAATATTTGTCCCTTGTCTACTCTGCAAAAACTTAAGATTGGTACCGAAAGAATTCATTTGAACAATGTGTGTGTTCGAGGCTTTGATGGAGGAGGTAAAGATTCTGTTGGAGATATAATGCTCGAATTGTCGATAGGGCCAGTTGAGTTTACCATGGAATTCCAAGTGTTAGATGTAGCTGTCTCCTACAATCTGTTGTTGGGAAGGCCTTGGATACATGCTGCTAAGGTCGTCCCATCTCTCTGCACCAAATGGTGAAATTCGAATGGGACAGGCAGGAAATAGTTGTGCACGGTGAGGAAGATTTGTCAGCTTGCAATGACACAATTGTTCCGTTTGTTGAAGCTGAAGATGATAAGGGGCCTTGGGTCTTTCAAACTTTCAAAACAGTGTCTATTGAGAAGATCATTGAAGGAGAATGCATTCCAGGTCCCAAGCTATCCTCCGCATCTGTCATGGTTGCGAATGAAATGTTGAAGAATGGTTTTGTGCCGGGCAAGGGTCTGGGATCATCTCTGCAAGGTATTGTGCATCTAGTATGCCCCAATGAAAATTCGGTACGTTTGGTTTGGGATTCACGCCGACAGACGAGGACATGAAAAGGTTTAAGAATCCAAAATAGAAGGTATGGTCGCTCTCCAAGCCCGTCCCACACATCTCCAAGTCTTTTGTCAAACCAGGAGCCGAAAAACCTCCAACCTCCTCAATCTCAGAACCTGTGGTCAATGTTGATTAAGAGACAATCAAGGGGTTTCGAAGTCTTTTCGAAGAGGTCAATATGGTAGAGGTTGGTGAAGGCTCTAGTAAAGCATATGTGCAGCTTGTTGGCCCAAACGTGAAGCTTAGCAATTGGGAAGTTACTCCTCTCCCCACCAGGAAGGAGTTTTGGTAGTTTGCTTTATTTCCTTTTCTGTTATTTAGGTCGTTCCAGGGTTGTAATCCAGATCTTTTTTTAGTTTTGCTTATTCTGATTCTCAAACCCTTCTATCCTTTTATTTTCAATGAAATGCAATTTCCCGTTTTCAATTATTTTTAATAGTGTTTTATTTTGTTCTTTTGTACAGTTCTTTTTATGCTGGTTGCAGTGACATGACATGCATGAGGAATTTTCAGCCGAGTTTTAAAAGCCAATCTAATTCTGAAATAACAATCCACGAAGTAGAATGTGATGATGAAATAGAATGTGATGAAGAAGTAGCAAAACCGAAACCTAATTTGAGTGAGACTGAAGCAATCAATTTATGGGACCAGGATGATGTTAGGGAAACCAAGATAAGTGTGCATCTAGAACCACAAGTGAAGGAGGAAATAATCAAAATATTGTTCGAGTACAAAGATGTCTTTGCCTGGTCGTATGACGATATGCCGGGTTTGAGCACTGATCTGTAGTCCATAAATTGCCAACTGATCTAGCATTTCCCCCCGTCAATCAAAAGTTGTGAAAGTTTAAGACCGATATGAGTGTGAAGATCAAAGAAGAAATCATAAAGCAGCTTACTGCAAAGGTCATTCGGGTCACTCGATATCCCATTTGGTTAGCCAATGTTGTGCCAGTACCAAAGAAGGATGGTAAGACCAGGGTCTGTGTTGATTACCATGACCTCAACAAAGCAAGCCCAAAGGATGATTTTCCATTGCCGAACATTCACATTCTGATCGATAATTGTGCCAAGCATGAGATTGGGTCTTTTGTGGACTGTTACGCGGGATATCATCAGATCTTGATGGACGAGGAAGATGCAGAAAAGACAGCATTCATCACGCCATGGGGAACGTACTGTTATCGGCTAATGCCATTTGGTTTGAAGAAAGCTGGGGCAACTTACATGAGAGCGATGACCACCATGTTTCATGACATGATACATAGGGAGATCAAGGTTTATGTAGATGATGTGATCATAGAGTCAGAGAAGCAGTCTGACCATGTCAAGGACCTGAGAAAGTTTTTCCAAAGGCTCCGCAGGTATAACCTCAAGCTCAATCCAGCAAAATGTGCATTTGGTATCCTGTCTGGGAAACTGCTGGGATTCGTGGTCAGTCGACGCGATATTGAGTTAGACCCGTCAAAGATCAGAGCCATTCAAGAATTACCGTGGCTGAAGAACAAAACAGAGGTGATGAGCCTACTTGGAAGGTTAAATTACATCAGCAGGTTTATTGCTCAACTCACGACAACCTGTGAGCCCATCTTTAAGATGCTGAAGAAGAATGCCGCAGTCAAGTGGACTGACGAGTGTCAAGAAGCATTTGATAAGATCAAGTGGTCCTGTCGAATCCACCTGTGCTGGTCCCACCAAAGCCTGGAAGACCTTTAATTCTTTATTTGACAGTCTTGGACAATTCTTTTGGTTGCGTGTTAGGTCAATATGACATCACAGGAAAGAAGGAGCAAGCAATCTATTATCTTGGTAAGAAGTTCACTCCCTATGAGGTTAAGCACGCACCGCTTGAAAGGACATGTTGCGCCTTGACTTGGGTGGCACAAAAGTTGAAGCATTATCTGTCATCCCACACCACTTACCTCATTTCTCGCATGGATCCTCTAAAGCAGATTTTACTTACAGAGTTTGATATCATCTATGTCACTCGGACCGCGATGAAAGCCCAAGCCTTGGCCGACCACTTGGCCAAGAATCTGGTGGATGATGAATATGAGCCATTGAAGACTTACTTTCCTGATGAAGAGGTCATGTGTGTTGACGAGGTTGACCACGATGAAAAGCCAGGTTGGAAACTTTTCTTCGATGGAGCAGCTAATATGAAAGGGGTCGGAATAGGGGCTATACTTATCTCTGAAACAGGACAACACTACCCTGTAACAGCCCAGCTTCGATTTTATTGCACCAACAACATGACTGAGTACGAAGCATGCATTCTGGGTTTGAGGTTAGCTATAGACATGGGGGTCCAGGAAATACTTGTTCTGGGAGATTCAGATTTGTTGGTCCACTAGATTCAAGGAAAATGGGAGACTCGAGATTTGAAGCTCATACCGTACCGACAGTGCCTGCATGATCTTTGTCAACGATTCAGGTCAGTTGAATTTAGACATATTCCTAGGATTCATAATGAGATTGCTGATGCCTTGGCCACTCTAGCGTCAATGTTACATCATCCGGACAAGGTTTATGTCGACCCCGTACATATCCAAGTTCATGATCAACATGCTTATTGTAATGTGGTGGAAGAGAAAATCGATGGAGAACCTTGGTTCCACGATATCAAGGAATACATCAGGTCGGGGGTATATCCAGTACATGCTACAGCTGACCAAAAGAGAAACATTCGACGTCTGGCCAGTGGATTTTTCTTGAACGGAGGAATCTTGTACAAGAGGACCCCGGATTTAGGACTGTTGAGGTGCATAGATGCTAAAGAAGCTTCAATTATCATGGCCAAAGTACATTCTGGAGTTTGCGGTCCACATATGAATGGGTATGTATTGGCGAAGAAGATACTTCGAGCAGGTTATTATTGGCTCACATGGAACGAGATTGTATCAGTTTTGTTCGCAAGTATCATCAATGCCAGATACACGGTGATTTGATTCATTCTCCCCCATCTGAGTTACACACAATGTCTGCACCTTGGCCCTTTGTTGCTTGGGGCATGGATATTATTGGGCTAATTGAGCCGGCAGCGTCAAACGGCATAGGTTTATTCTGGTGGCCATTGATTACTTTACCAAGTGGGTCGAAGCTGTAACTTTCAAGTCTGTAACCAAGAAGGCAGTGGTGGATTTTGTTCATTCAAACATCATTTGTCGGTTCGGAATTCCCAAGGTGATCATCACAGACAATGCTGCTAATCTCAACAGTCAGTTGATAAAAGAGGTATGCCAACAGTTCAAGATTATGCATCAGAACTCCATTCCGTATCGCCCAAGGCAAATGGAGCTGTTGAGGTTGCCAACAAGAACATAAAGAAGATACTTCGTAAGATGGTTTAAGGTTCTCGGCAGTGGCATGAAAAGTTGCCTTTTGCATTACTGGGTTATCGCACTACCGTTTGCACTTCAGTGGGTGCAACTCCTTATCTGTTGGTATATGGAACTGAGGCAGTTATACCTGCGGAAGTTGAGATTCCATCCCTTCGGATCATTGCAGAAGCTGAAATTGATGATAATGAGTGGTTCAAAACCCGGCTCGAGCAGTTGAATTTGATTGATGAGAAAAGATTGGCTGCAGTATGTCATGGTCAATTGTATCAGAAGAGAATGGTTAGAGCATCCAACAAAAAGGTGCGTCCTCGAAAATTTGAAGTGGCCAGATAGTATTGAAACGCATTCTTCCTCATCAGGTGGAAGCTAAAGGCAAATTCGCCCCAAACTGGCAGGAACCATTCGTTGTGACAAGAGTGTTGCCTAATGGTGCCTTGCATTTAAGAGACGTGGAAGGCAAATGTGTAGATATGGCTATCAATTCTGATGCAGTTAAAAGGTACTATGTATGATTTCTTTACTCATCTTCAATTGTATTTTGTACTTGGAATGTTCAAAGTTGAAATGACGAAGGCATTTTGTTCCGCTACTCAAATATTTTCATTCTTTGCTACCCTTTTGAGCCTTATTTATTTTATTTCATATCCCTCTTTTGGAATTAGTAGTAGAAATAAGAAAAAAAGAAAGAAAGAAAAAAATAGAGAAAAGAAAGAAAGAAACAAACAAAAGAGAAAAGGAAAGAAAAGAAAAAGAGAACAAAAACAAACAACTTTCTTTTGAACTATGTTCGACTTGATTCCTTTTAAGGATACATAGGCAGCCTTACGGTTAGATCCCATCAAAATAAAAATTCCCCAGACCCCAAAGAAACTGGGGCAGAAGTTTTGCATTCGAAAAGATCTGATTCCAAAAGTTGTAATTTTGACTCCTATTTCATTTTGAATTATTTTGAGCCTTCACGCCACCCTCTCTTTCTAACCCTGTCCAAAAGCCTACATTACGGTCCAAAGAAAGACCTTCCGATCAATCTTTGAGGATGCCAGGTCAAGCGAGATAGAGACATGATTTACATCAGGGGCAACACTTCGTTCATGGGCGCAAGAGAAATTTAAAATGAGAGAGTCTTATTGGTGAAAACCCTCACGAGCACCATAAGGCGATGGTGAGATGAAAGAAAATTTAAAATGAGAGAGTCTTATTGGTGAAAATCCTCACGGGCACTGTAAGGCGATGGTGAGTTGAGAGATAAACAAATGAGAGAGGCTTGTTGGTGAAAACCCTTCGGGGCACTACAAGTCGAGTAGGCCCGCGACTTTACAGAGAAATGGGATCAGTGAAAGCCCGGTTTTTTAGGTATAGAGCCATGCCATGAGCCGAATATGATTGGTTGGACGGATTAGGCTGATCAATCCGAAATGCATGTCATGATCATTGGAGCTGGCCGTTTCCCTCAGATAAGTCTTTCTTTTCTAAATTTCCTTCACATAATCATCTGTGTTCAAAATTTTCCTTTGTTCCTTTTTGTCCAAAATCATTACACTTTGCTCTTTGAGTCCATATTTATGAGTTTCTTTCGAATTAGCCCATGACGAACAAGCAGGAAAGGATTTCAAAGCCTACTACCAGCTTCCGAATTGCACAAAGCGGAGCTTAGCTAAGAATATCACAAGGGACATGATTTGGAATGAGCGGTATGCAGATAATTGAAGTTCAGGCAATAAGGCGATTCTTGAATTTTGAGAAAAATACAAGGATGCAGCAACGTTCAGAATGAAATGCAATGCAACAAGTAAGGGTAAGAGATTCGGGTCATTCAGAGATTTTGTGGTCCAGTCCCAATCAAAGGTCAAACAACTCCTTGCTAGCTCGGAGCAGCTGGTTAGAATGAAGAATGGCAATGGCAGAAGCAGACCCTCAGCAATGACTCCACAAACTAACCATCGCATTTTCAAACTAACAAGATTTTATTTGTCTAAAACAGGGGCATGAAAATTTGTCAATCTACAGGGCCCTCTTATGAAGAAGACATGGCTCAGGGGCAAGAAGTTCTGTTCAGAGCCCTCGAAGAGAGCGTGGCTCAGGTAAGTTCATTTTCGGCTTCTCAGGACCCTCATGAATAATAGGATTTAGTTTTTACAATTTCTCAGGATCCTCCTAGATAATGGGATTTAATTTTAAAAGTTTTCAGGACCCTCCTGGATAATGAGACTTAGCTTTAAAAAAATTTCAGGACCCTCCTGGATAATGGAACTTAGCTTTAAAATTTTTTAGGACCCTCCTGGATAATGGGACTTAGCTTTAAAATTTCTCACGACCCTCATGGATAATGAGATTTAATTTTAAAAGTTTTCAGAACCCTCTCGGATAATGAGATTTAGTTTTTAAAATTTCTCAGGACCCTCCTAGATAATGAGATTTAGTTTTAAAATTTCTCAGGACCCTCCTGGATAATGGGATTTAGTTTTTAAAATTTTCCAGGGCCCTCCTGGATAATGGGATTTAGCTTTAAAATTCTTAGAAGTCTTTAGGTAACATGATTCGATTAACGCTCACAGATGTACCCAGGTTCCAAACTGGGGCAGAAAATTTTCTTTTGTTTTGTTTGTTTTGTTGTAATATCAGGCACCCACCTGGATAACGAGGGAATACAATTCAAGTTTTAGCAATCAGGCGCCCACTGGATAACGAGGGAATACAATTCAAGTTTTGGAAATCAGGCACCCACCTGGAAAACGAGGGAATTCATTTCAGAGTCACTTCAATTCGCAAATATAAGAAGCATCAGGAGCCCGCCTGAAGAACAGGGTCCATTTTTTTCAGTTTTATATTGAAGATGAAGTAGAGATTCAAGGAAGATTCAAGACAAGAAGTAGATAGGATTTTGTATTTTTCTTTTGCTTCTGCTGTAATTTTTCCTTTTATTTTTGATGTAATGGCAGGAACCACGGACCGGAACCTCGACGGTACTTCACTCGACTCTCTACCTCAGTACTCCATTGCCCTTCTCACTTATGAACTACACGTGGCCTGATTCCTTTATAACCAAGGATATGTAGGCAACTCAAATACCAGGGCTCGGTCACATTCTCTTTTCTTTTAGTTTTGGTCTCTAAGTAGGGGTCGGGTCAAAAAACATGTCTTGTTGTTCTTCGTCTGAAAACACTTCGTGTTTTCCGTCGAAGAGGGGCAGCTGTAGACATGTAATTTTTGACCCACGTATTAGAATTACCTTTAATAGCCATAGTACTTTTAGAATAATTACTTGAGCTTATTTTTGTATGATTTCACTTTATTATTAAATTTAATTCTATTTTTTATTAGGAATTCTAGAAAGACATACAACTTTCAACTTACTTTTTATTTATTATTCTAATATAATCTTTGAAAATACCAAAAATAGTCCCAACTTTTATCTTTAATAATATTATTAATTCAATCAAAAGTTTTATATTTTGTGGGCATTTAAATTGGATTTTCAGCTTGTTTTTTGCCCAATTTTTCAAATTTTGGAGCCCAATTCAAATATGAGCCCAAAATTCAACAACCCAATTACCAGAAAAAGCTCTGTAATGCAGCACATCTTAATCCAAATTCCACGTTTTATACTCTCATTTTTTTCTCTTTCTGCCACGTACAATAACGGATTCTGACAACCAAATATTCTCTCCTTCTCACTCAATCTACTCCTTCCACTGATCCTTTAGTCATTAAAAAAGGATTGAATTTCAGATTTTCAGAAAAGGAGTTTCGTTTTCTTGGAGCAGAAGAATAGAGGGTTCTACTATTTGAGGGAGGATTTTAGCTTTTACAGAGAAATCAGAGACAGAAAAATCGAGAGAGAAAATTGAGAGGAACTGTGGCTTAAGAATTCTTCAAGCTTCCTTTCTTATTTTTGGTTCTTTTAAACTCCAGAAAACAACAAAAACACATAAAAGATATATCTCTCTTTTACTTTTTTCTGTTTCATCTTTTCAATTTCAATTTTGGTTGCAAAAATCAGAGTTTGATTGAAATTTCCAGTTGCCGATTCGAGTTTCTGCTCGAGGTTCACTGAGGTCGAGTCCAGTGGTTCGTGATCCCTGCTGCGGTATTGATTTTCATTTCGATCTTGCGTCGTTGTACTCATTTGAAGTGATTTCGAGCAAAAACCATTACGAACTCTCATTCAGGTTCATTTCTTGATTCTCGCTTATTTTATTTGGTATGATTAAAGTATGATAGAGCCATGGGTATTTGTCTCTAGATTGTTAACCCTGTGAATTGATATGCTCAAAGTACACTTTAGTGAATAGCGTAAAGCGGTTGATGTCAAATATAATAACCTAACAAGAAAAATCGAGACAAAAAAATCAGACCAATCTGCCTTGAAGTTGAATATGGGACCGCATAACAGACATGCGGTTCGCATTTTTGACATGATTATCGCAAATTGTAACCTTAGTTTTCGCCACTCACCGCATTCATGATTTGCGGTCCGCATTGCATAAATGCGATCGCATCTTGCATCGCATTTTCTTCCTGGGTAGACTTCATGTTTGGTTTTTGGTATCTTCTGCGGCTCGCAAAAATGTGACTCGCAAACAGGTTATGCGATCGCAGATGAGATCGCATTTTTGACATTAAACCTTGCCCAGGATTCTGTTTTGGTTTGCGATCTCTGTGTGCAAAAATGCGGCTAGCAAACAGGTTATGCCATCGCAGATGAGATTGCATTTTGACATTGTACTTTGCCCAGGATTCTGTTCTGGTCTATGATCTCTGTGTGCTATATGCGGCTCGCATGTGGGTTTTGCGATAGCATATCCACATTTGCGATGTCGTTTTGTCCTTTTCTTGTCTTTTTGTGGCTTTTTGAACTCTTTTCTATGCTTTTAGGTCCTTAAACCTCATATTCTGAAAAAATACTAAAATTACATAAGTATCTCAGATGTCTTGATGTGAATTTCATAGGAACAAAAGCCATGGCTCTTAGCATACTTTGATCTACCAATCCTTAATTTTGTTTCATTTGTTGTCTCATCGAGTTTGTTATATTTTTCTTTTCTTTTCTTGTGTTTTCTATATGAAGTACTATATTTGTGTGTGGATATTTTAAGCCGTGGGTGTGGAAAAGGCCAAAGCCCGTTAGTGATTAATTTATTCGCATGCCTTAAAATCGGGTTTGGCTAAATACATGAAATAAAAGTTAAAAGAACAAGGCCATGAACCGAACTTTTATTTTCTTTTATTTTAGATCTCATTTTCATACTTTATCACATTGCTCGCTAGTAGCATGTTTAGGCCGATCACACTTGGGTAGGCAATACTAGGACGTTTTATTAATTTTTGAGGTGAGAGGTCGTTCCCTTAGTTAAGTTTATCCAGGGAATGCCCCGAAGAATTTGTGTATATGACATTCCGGGGAATGCCCCGAGGTATTTGTATTTGGAGGCCAAAAGTGAAACTCGTAGTATTTTAGTCCTATTTTTCTTCTTTATTAGGTGGGAAGACCTCGAACCTCCTATGTGTTTGTTTTTCTGTGTTTATTTTTATCTCAATTCGAATGTCTTAAAAGCCAACTAAATTGAGTACGCAACCGTGACTTCCATGGGACCCGTGGAGTGCCTAACACCTTCTCCCCGAGTCAAATGAACCCCCTCTCCCAAATCTCAGGTGCCAACTTGGCTTTGAGTCCAAGTTCTAAAAATGGTGGCCTGGCACACCAGAATCAATTGCCAGGTGGTGACTCTAAGTTTTCCTTTTAAATTCTATCTTTGTCACTTTCAAAATTGAAAACCCCTTTTCGAGTTTTATTAAGCCTTTTATCCATCAAAAGAGTTTAGTAAAATTTGCCAAAAAAGAGGAGTGACAATTAGAAAGAGTTTATATAGCCGACCTCAACTTGTATAGATGGATAGCTAGTTCTTATTGATAAAACTTAACGTTTTATGTTTTATTATAAATATGTATCGAGTTTTACCTTATTGAGAATTATTTTGCACCTTCGTACCATGACCCAAATCAGGATGTATAATACATCCTAATTTATTAGCTGGTTATCTTGGTATGCTATGGCCCTCTCTTGTACCTTGGACTTGCTCTTAGTTAATAACATTACCTACCTAGATATCCAAAATTAAAACTAACGGCTGCTTAGAAAAGTTGATATCAGAAAAAACCTTTAATTATTTGCATTTCGTACGTGTCATTAACCATATATATACATGTATTACGGGCTCGTTTGGTACGAGGGATAAGGAATAATTAATTTTGGGGTTAAATTTGAGATAAATTAATCACACATTTGGTTAGGATATAATCGTAGTATAACTAATCCCGAGATTAGTTATTCCGGGATTGTAGTATTATTTTCATCTCGATAGGAAGGTGGAATATTAATCTCAGAATAATTAATCTTGGGATAACTTGTTTTCCAACCAAATGACCCTTAAGGGATATATATCGGTCGGTTACCGGGATGAGAATACTAAAGGTATAAAATTTGGGACGACATTAATCCCATATTTGGTTGTTGATATTAGGTAAAATCGTTATGAACTTTATACGAAATCTTGATATTATGGGATTAAAATCCTGAAACTATATCCTAGAATATCCTTATTCCGGTTCAAACAATGTACATGGGAAAAGGATAATAATCCTGGAATAAAGTTTGGAATTAACTTTATCATATGTTTTGTTTGGGGGTATTAGCTAATGCGAAGATAACTTTTATACTAAAATGATGGATTAAATATCCTATATAGAAGGTGAGATAACTAATCTCATTGGATAGTCCACCCCATGAAATATTTCATCATTGTTCTAAACAATGACGGATCTATGTTGTAAGTTACCCATTATCTTTGGGGCCAAATACAATTACTTACATAGAAAATTAATAATTCTTATAATAATATATTAACCGAGCACCCAGAATCAGTAGCAATATCTAATATAAATAATTGAGCACCCACGATTTAAAAATTCTGAATCTTCAATTGGTATCCAACAACCCCTAAGAGTCCAAATATAATACAACTAGCAGTTACCTCAATAGGTATGAAGTTCGCTATGGTTTAGAACGAAACTAAAGCAAAGAACATTAACCATTTACAAGTTTCATTTTAGTCTTATTTTTTATTTATATAAATAATTTTTTTAAAGGGAGTGCGGTGGGGTGGGTAAGATAAGAAATTTGAAAATGGATTTTTGTTGGATAAAGGAATAAATCAAAATTGTTCTTTACTTGTAATTATTTCTTTTAGGGGCCTCCAACATTGAAATTGACCAAATTTTGAGACCCCATTATGTTGCAACTTGGAGACAAGAGGTGACTACACTTTAAGCTTTTAGTCCTTTTGCTTTCTACCTGCCATCCCTATCTCTTGTACAAGACCTAACTAATTAGAATTTAATTTATGTGAACTGATAATGTATAAAATATACAACAAATATGTATATTTTATAGCAAAAAAATACATATCATTGTTAAATTGGGTGAATGATGTGAAACATCATAAATGGTCTTTTCTTCATTTTAGTCACTTAACTTTCGATGAAAAAGCTTTTCAGCACAAAATTCTATTGGTTTAATCTTTATCTTGACTATTAATGCAAAAGCTTCTAAAATAGCAACCAATCTTCGACGAAATAAAAGAATATATTTTCTTACTTATACGTGACAAGTATAACAAAATTAATTAATGTTTCAAAATTCGTAAACATTTGGGTTACCTAACTAAACTTGCACGGCGAAAAACGTCACGATTCTACAAACACCTAAATTATAAGTGGGAAGTATTAAGTCAAAGTTGGTTTACGGAAATACCCATTTAAAATTGATTGACCATTTTGTCCTTCCCTAAAAATTTAAAAAAGAAATTTTTATTTAATAGATAAGTTCAATTACCCTAAAACTGAATACAAAGTAAGAAATCCTACATCTTCCGCTATTAATTGGCTTTAATCCTTGCCCTTTGGCTTTCACACACAATTAAAATCATTTGTTCACTTTATTTCGCATACGTTGAATCAATTATATAATACATAATAAATTGTCGCTCCACTGTATTTCTACATTTATCGTTTAGACTTTTAAAGTTTTAATAATAACAAAACTTTATTCATGGATTAAAATTAAATTTTTCATAAGAAGGCATTGCTCTTTGGCTTTTCTGCTCTTCTCATTTGCCGTAAAGGTACCTAATTGGTAAAATGAGTTTCTTTTCTTATATGCACAACGATGTGTAAAGGCTTTTCCTTCCCTTGGTTATTATTATGTTGGACTTTAAGGAATTTAGTTTATTTCTTAGGCCTTTAAATTTTTTTATTATTTATCTTTTGCTTAGCTCAAGCAGCTGTTTTATGTCAAACTGGCCACTCTTAGTTTCTGTATTTAACATATTCTTTATTTTTTCATTATATGACTTTTGTATCTACCTTGTTTTGCAGTGCACCTATTAGTCGATCCATTAAAGAATATTCAAACTCATTAGGAAGTTGCATGCCATTGTTGAGTTGTCCCACATCGGTGGGATTTGAGGTCTTTGGTCTCCTTATATGGTCTTGAGCAATCCTCATCTCATAAGTTAGCTTTTGGGGTTGAGTTAAGCTCAAGGTCCATTTATCAGCCATAGCTCCTAAACAAGTAAGGAGATCAAATTCCATAAAGTACTACCATAAGAATTCTTTTCATTAGCAATTTTCTTGACGAGACAGTGTCACAACAATGTCTTTTAAATCCACTTGACAAAAAAGTAAAAATATCGTTGCAAGAATTTTGAAATCTGCAGTATATAAAAACTCTTTTTGAAAGTTTGAAAAGAATAAAACTAAAAATTGCTTTTATTAAGAATTAAAATTTATGCAACCTAAGAGTAGTCTTGATTTTTTTTTTTTTTTTAATTATATGATAATATGGAGAAGGAAAGGTGTGTATTCATATCCAAATTATGTGGAGCTAGATTTTATTTTTATTCCTTCTAGATAGGGAAGTTGAGAAGTTCATCCCTTTGTCACTTGCAATCGTTTTGTGGCTTATGCTTTAAAGTTTGTTATTTTTAGCATTTTTTTTTTTGTTTTTTGATTTCTTTATTATTTAAAAGTTAAATTCAGAAACTAGAATATATTATTTTCTTTGACATGATAGAGAGTTACATTTTTTCATACAATATTAAACACTAAACAACTAACATTTGATACATGATTATCTATATATTAACTTTCGTAATACAATTATATTTATACAATTCAACTAACTTTCTTATGCTAAATTGACAAATGAAAGGAGTCACTATTTAAAAGCAGCTAAAGTTTATCTATTCGTGCAACTATAATTTATATTTAGTTAACTTTATATTTAAATATTGTTAATATATCTTTCAAAATTGACTATTGCTTCTTTGCACATGTACGTCATGAATAACTTGGTAATGATCTAGACATTCTAAGGAAGACATATGTCAGTCAAATTTAATATAGTCACTATAAAATATTACTTTTATTTGATAACAACTTCTTGATATAAATGAAGTTGTAAAAAAATGAGGTTACAAACTCAGAGGTGCGCCAAGCTGAGATACGAGGTTATGGGTTTGGAGGTTTAATCATTTTAAGTTATTGAGTTCTAAATTAATAATTAGTACATATTCAATGAATTTCATAAAACAAATACAGGGTTTGAACAACAGCTGATAGTTCGATTGAACACGTAGCTGATGTGCTAGCTCCGCCCCTGATTACAGTTTCTTAAAGAGAAGGTAGAAACGTGAAATTTTTTGCAACTATAGCCAACGTTGCTCTCATATTCAAATGTAAATTATGTGTTGTTGCAATATAAAAAAATTTTAGAACAATATTAATAATATAAATAAAAAAATATATATCGGTAAACCAAAAAGTTAAAAATTTCAGTAAATGTGTATTTTACGATGACGATAAATACCATACAATTTATTTGTACCATGATAAAATATTTATGTTAATTAGCATGGGATACACGTGCAAAACATGTCTCCAGAAACTAGTTATTATATTAATAGCACGAAGGCCTTTAGCGAAATGTCGTTCGTCTTTTTTACTCTTTTAAAATAGAGTTTACACTAGACAAAGTAGTCATTTAATAATATTCTTAATTTTTAGCACTTTAAATCAACTAAAATTTTATTTAATATATTTTCCTTATTTGAACTATGTAAACAATACTAATATTTAAAGCTTTAAATCAATTAATTAAGATCTTACCTTTTATACTAACCATAAAATCATAAAAGATGACGTTGAAATGGAAAACTATTTTGTAATTTGATCACCATTAAACTTGTAATTAAATAATACATTTTAATTATTAAAACACACTTTTCACTCAAATTCGATGGGTTTGGTTAGTTGTGGTTTCTTTTCTACTTTGCTTTGCCTTTTGTTTTGGTTGTGATTCAAGCCTTATTCGTTGTAATCTTTCTTTTTGCTTGCTTTCTTTATTTGTTTTGTTAGTAATTTTAGTCTCGTGTTCCTATGTAACTATAATATAATTGACGAAAAATCCAAATCTATTACTTTTGAATTACATAATTGAGTATTGTTTTTGATTGATCTCTTTACTGGTTATATTGTATTGAAATATTTTCTTTATTAAGTCTTTCAAGTTCTGTGTTTGATGGAAATTATTAGTTATAACTCACGGGTTCTTGGTTGGAGGGTTTCTAAATACTCCTTTATGCTATGGATATGAAATTCGACAAGGTTTGATTTAATCTGAAAGTGTATTACAGATAAATTGAGGTATACAATTTCATCTAATGAACATAGATATTCTTAATTAGCTCAGTCTTTCAGTATGCTAGGGTGTTCTTTACGAATAGTTCAATCACATAGTGCTCTCTTTTGTTTGCTAATTACAATAACTTAGTTTGTTCCACTATGTTTGGCCAAAGAATCTGAGCCAGCTCAGGGCTCTAACACCGAATTAGGGTAGAAAAATTCTAATTTTTGGTATTTCACTCTAAATATAAAATAGAAAACACACACATTTATATAACTACATAATTCTAAAAGTTACACATTCTTTGGCCGTTGAAGATTTTTTAGAAGGCTACAATAATTAACAAATTCGAAAATTTATCTTTGACTCCCACTTTTTTTAGCCATTGCTTTCTCTTTAAATTTATATCGTCGTATTTTATAATGGATAAAACTATACTCATTATTAGTGCTTAAATTTATGAAAAATATTTAATTATTCGAAATCAATTATGCATATGGCACTTTAACATCTCAATTATAGAATTTTGATTATTTAAATAAACAAAAAGAAAAAAAGAAAAAGAAGCTAAAGTCGAGATTTTATTTTAAAAAATTGCTTTTTATGCACGCCAAGGCTCTTTTCTATTAATTTTGTTTGGCGTCAATTAATGATTGTTCTTCAAAAAAATAATTGTTGGTGATAAAATTGTGCTAACATTAAAACCTCCTTCTAACATAAATTTATATGGAACTCTAATACCAATTCATTAGTGTCCTATCTACTGTTGACATTTGGAAGAGATATCAATTCAACATGAATAACACTTTTAACTACCTCTCACAATTAGATGCTTTGTGTATACTTTTCAAACTCTTTATATGCATTTTTTAAACTTTCTCTTTTCATTTCAAGATTCTAAACTTGGAAACTTCAAAGTAAAAGGATGGACCATTTCTCATTTGGGCCCTTAATTTTGCTTTCTCTTTTAAAACTTAAACTTACTAACCAAATTAGTGTTGCTTCCTTACTTCACGTCTATTGCATGTCAATTCCCATTTCAATTAGCTGATAAATTTGCCTTTAATCTTTATTTTATAACTCAAATAATTTTTTTAATAATAATTTAATAATTTTATTAAAATATATACTCACTGATATAAGCTACACGCGCGACGCGCGTATTTTTTTTGGATAGTTGCTAGGTACCAATCAATCATGTAGTCAAAGCGACTGAAGGCACTGAGGGGAGAATTATCAAGTGATTTTTCAAGTGTATTTTGTTTGAGGTGACATATCTTGATTAGTGAAAATAATTTTTTTATTACTTTTAGGTTAAGATTTGCTCTCTATGCATTATCTAGTGCAACTCCTCCTTTCTACACTTTTAAAATTATTATTTTTCTATTAAAAAGTTCAGGAACATGAAAGTAAATGAAAAGACAATTGTTACAAAGAGAAAATAATCTTTTATGGCTACTTATAAATTGAATGAAAAATTGACCTTTCAGATTTTTTGTGTGTTATTTTCTGATCTCTTATGTATAAAAATAAAGATATCTTATAAAAAAGTCATAAAACTAAATTAAGTTTGCAAGGATTTATAAAACCTTTACAAATAGATACAATTGTGGGATACCAAGTCTAAAGGCCTTTATATATTGTATTCACATGTAGTAGAAGAGTTCACAGAAAAATGTAAGGCGTGGAGTCAAAATAGAGATTGAGATAAATACACAAATTTTTTACTGGATAATCATTTCTTATGTTCGATCAAATATGACCCGGTTAAAAAGTGGCAAAGGAATGAACTAGCATATAATCTAAACGAATTTGAATTGAAAGATGAAGTTTTAAAATTTAAAGGTAATATTGTAAAATTAAAATTAAAATATAATTCTTTTTGAATTTGAGTTACTTTAGGGCTTTAGTTTAATATATTGCTAGATATAAATATGACAACTTGGAATATCTATATCTTAACATGAAATAGAGTTATAGACTAACAATATATTATATTTCATAGAAGACTAATAGCATGACTTTGTATCTATTACTTCTACAGGGATTTCAGAGTTAGAACATAGCAAGATGGAAGATTCTTGGAACATAGCAAGTAATGATGACTAAAATTAGCTACCATAATATTTTAATACGAGAAGAACGACGAAATTCTGACCAATATATATATATATATATATATATATATATATATATATATATATATATATATATATATAATCCCCTTGGTTTAATAGTTGTGTTGCAAACTTGCAATCAGTCTATACAAAACACCTATCTCTCACTCATATTAAATATGACTATAATTTCTTTATTTACAATATATAGTCCTCTTAATCTTTACAAAGAAGTCATAATAATTTTGACATTTCTCATTATACTGTATTTACCGAGTAGTACATTCATCATTTTAGGATCCTGTATTGTATTCTTTTCTTAGTTTATTACTCAAACATATGTTTAAATAACTATTCAAAGTCTACTAAATGACGAAGAAAACACGTGCGATGCACGCGTCGAAAAACTAGTAATATATTAATGTATGTGTTTTAGTACTATATATATATATAATTAAACTTGCCAATTAGTTGCCACCAAATAGCGTGGTGTGTCTATACAAAACAGTTGGCATGACAGCCAACTGAGAGCTTAAGTACATAATTTCTAGATCAATAATAGAAGAAAAAGAATACTTAATTCAGTTTAGAAAGTAGTGAAAATTATGCACAAAATAGATACAGATACTCGAGACGAAACAGGAAAGTATTCACAAGTAAACACAAAAGTACTGTCCAATACTTTTAAGAGTTAGATTGTAATTTAATCCAAGTGGATACAATGATGACAAAAGTTTAGTCCAAATTTTCAACTGCTTTAAGGGTTAATAATTGTGATGAAATCAAAGCAGTCACAAGTCCATCTCCAACAGCCACACCCACCGCTAGTTCACCAACAGGCCTACATAGTAACTAACACACGTGAACCAAAGGTGTACTGTAGTATAAAAAAGGCAGTCCGATCGATGCAATGACCAATTACTATTTTGATGTAAGTATTAACGATTAATTTCACGATTCGAACTTGACCTATAAGTTATATGAATACAACTTTATTATTGATAAAAGTTATCCTTCTAGGTGTACTATAATATGAGTAGTAATTCTGACTGTTCTTCGACTTGACTTATATATATTTACACTATTTTTGAGTGTATATATACTCAAACATATATTGAGTTTAACTTCTACACACTGATAGTATAATAGAATTTTTATGCTATCAGATCACCTAAAAGATAACTATAGGTAACTGTCTTTTTTTCTGGGCAAAATATAAAATTGACCGATCAGCTGAAACTAATTGCATTTACTAGCCAAAAAGGGTATAAATATGTATAATTTTTTGTATATTAAAAAAAAATTATCGATTATTATTTTGGGAGCGATTAAAAGAATACAATTCTTTTCTTTTCTCACTCGATGCTCGGTATGTACTTTGGGGTTCCGGTTAATCTAGATTTGGCCGCATAAAACTCATTAATAGGGTACTCTCAGCTCGAACTGAAGATCTCTGATTAAGGATGAAAATATCCTTTATCATACCACAATTAAAAAGAACTAGAAGATTCCACCTCTGGAAAGCGCCTACACCTAATGGCTTAAGCCGTTGTTTGGTACAACTAACTGTCTAATAGGAAGTAAAGTTAGTTATATGTGATATTAAGCAGACCCCATATTATAACAAGTCACGTTGATAGTTTAAATCGTTTTATATTACGTATATATAAGTCAATCTATTTCGTATAAGGATTTAAGTATACATATTGAATACTGGCAATTTAATCAGCTGTAGCAGATTATTATTTCTTTTATCTCAATTTATTTGATATTTTCTATTTATCAAGAGTTAATTTAAGTAATCTTTTCACGTAATTCTTCTCATATCGTCAGTCTCTGATTCTTGAATCTAAGTTATCTTCACATGCACACTAAGCCACAAAAATTCCCATTCCCTCTGTTGCCCATTTCTCTTCCCTTTATAATATATATATATATATATATAGTACTAAAACACATACATTAATAGCATTCTTTCTTCCTTTCCTCTTTTCTTTTCTTCTATCTCTGTTGTTCTCTGTTACATAACTTCCCTTTTCTCCAATGAATCTTCTCTCTTCTTCTTCTTCTTCTTCTTCTTCTTTAATATGTCTTCTCTTACTATATTTTTGTGTAGTTTCATTAGCAGGTTTAAAGAACCATCAAAATCAACATAAAAAGCCAAATCTCTTGGCTAATATAACTTCATGTTCTTTGTTTATGGGTTCATGGGTTTATGATGAAACTTATCCATTATACCAATCTTCTTCTTGTCCAATTATTGACCCACAATTCAATTGCCAAAATTTTGGTCGACCTGATACTGATTATCTTAAATATAGATGGAAACCAGCCAATTGTGATATTCCAAGGTACCTGCAACTCTGTTTTGTTGAATAAAGTTTCATTCTTTGCTTGTTTAATATGTTAGATTTAAGTTATACGGCGAAGCCATGAATTTCTGCAAGGGTATTCAAACTTGAAAAAAGTGAAAAATATTTTCCGACAAAGAGTGTTTAATATATGTTATAGTTTTAAAATAAAATATTTTACCTATATAAACAATATAATTTTTTGACCAAGAGTGATCAATTGATCACACTTAAGACAACGTAGCTTCGCTCCTTATATACATTGTATAATCATTTTTTATAATGTCGGTACAATTTGACATGTTTTATCTGTTTACTTGCCTTCTTTTTTCATGTTACTAACTAAAAGCGGATTTCAGAATTTGAAGTTGAAGGGTTCGACTTTTAGTTTTTTAATAAAGTTTCTAATTTTGAATGCTTTTTATCTTGGATTTAAACTATATATAGAGTGACAGTATAACCATTATAAATTGACATGTCTTAGCTGTTTACTTACCTTTTTTTTTTTTTTTTTCTTCATGTTATTACTCAACGCTGGATTCAAAATTTAGAGCCCGTTTGTTTTTTGGAATTTTTTTTTTTTTTCGAAATTAGTGTTTTGTCATAAAATTTTCAATTTTCACTTGGAATTTTTCATAAATTTGAAAAACTCCAAAAAATTATTTTTCAAAATTTTCACTCAGATCACTTATAAAAGTTCAAAATTATATTCGTGTCCAAACACAACTCTAATTTTCAAATATCATTTACAATTCTTATGTCCACCCACTTAAAATTTGATGAATTCAATTCTTGGTTCTTACATGCTTTAAACTGTAAGTTGAAAATTTAAATTTTTTTTATGTCGAATATGTATTTGACTTTTAAATTTACTTAATAGTATAAAACTTGTTTATTTTTGGTAGGTTTAATGGGCTGGACTTTCTGAGGAAAATGAGAGGAAAGACAGTGATGTATGTGGGGGATTCTTTAGGAAGAAACCAATGGCAGTCTTTGATCTGTATGATTTCAGCTGCGGTCCCACGAGCTCCAACACAGATGATCACGGGTGATCCTATCTCTACTTTCAAATTCCTGGTTAGCCTTTTTTCTTTTTTTAATCTTTCTATTAAAAAATGGTGTGTGTTTGCTTTTGTACACTAATTTGGCTTTAAAATTGGTAAATGACAGGATTATGGAGTGAGTGTATCATTTTACAGAACACCATATCTGGTAGATATAGACTCAGTACAAGGGAAGAATGTGCTGAGATTGGATGATATAAGTAAGAATTCCAATGCTTGGAAAGGTGCACATGTTCTCTCTTTCAACACTGGCCATTGGTGGACTCACAAAGGCTCTCTCCAAGGGTAATATACTGCCCCACTTTCACTTTTGCCATTCATTTTTAGCCTTTTTCTTTTCTTTAGAATCTTAAGTGGGGTTTAACCTTGTCCAAATGTAAAATAAAATAAAATGAAGACTAGTTTTGAATCGATGGATATGTAGGATAATAAAGTTTGATGACCGACATGAAATTAAGGGGGAAATGATCATCATATGTAGGCCAGACGGATCTAGTGCAATGGTTACGAGTTCAAACTCAAAAGCTTTTGCCTAGAATTTATATTTGTATTAAAATTTTCATTAAGTGTATGAGAATATTTAGCTCGATACTGAATCTTGCTCCAATTATTTTTGTATATTTGGGATTGGTGTAAAAACTCATAAACTTAGGGCCTGTTTGGCTATAAAAAAAGTTTCACTCTTTTCAGAAACTTTTCTCTTTTTTTCGGAATCAGTGTTTGGCTATGAAAATTTCAAACTTAACTTGAAGTTAAATTTTAAAATTCTTCAGAAATTAAAAAAACTTCAAAAAGCTGTTTTTCAAAATTTTCAGTTCAAATCGCCCACAAAATTTTAAAAACAGCTCCAAATTATATTCAGGTCTAAACACAACTTTAATTTTTAACTACCATTTTCATTTAATATTTTTTATATTTTTTCGAAATTTCACAATTCTTATGTCCAAACGTTCATTTAAAATTTTGAATTTGCATCTGTATGCAGGTGGGACTACATGGATGCAGGAGGGACATTGTATCAAGATATGAACAGGCTAGTGGCACTAGAGAGAGGTCTAAGGACATGGGCAAGATGGATTGATGCAAATATTGACAAAACTAGAACCAGACTCTTCTTTCAGGGCATTTCACCTACACACTACAAGTATGTCATCCTCTCTGTCTCTACTTGTGGTGTAAAATTGTTATATGGATCTTCACTTTAAGCCAAGTTAGAAATCGGATATATAAATTCTCACTAGTTATGTCACTTTGCTTAAGCCCTTCTCGATCTAAGATTAAATATTGCTGGACTACTACAAGCTTAAATACTGGAGCAACCTGAGTAATAAGAATTGGTATAACTGATTTTAACTTGCTCGAGATTGAAGTATAACATTAGTTGTTCTTGTTTTTCGCAAAATTTGTTGGACCAGTCTCTTTAGTAAATTGTCTAGCGTAAAAAAAAAAAAACTTTTATGTATATTGTTAGCCGTTTAAAAAAAATAATAGCCGACAATATATATATATATATATATACACACTTTGTGATCAACGAATGTAATTAGTCCAATCCTACTGGGGCCTTGCCCAGCGTAGCTGTCATTGACCATCATAGCTTCTTAGGTAACACTCCAAGTTGGACAAAGCCTACATGATTTGAAAAGTAGTTTAAGTTAGTAATTTGGATAAGATTTTGAACTAGGAAATAGAATAAATTGTTTGAAGTTGAAAAAAAAATGTGAAAGTTAGCATTTGCTTCAAAATTCTGAATACCTGAATGGAAAACAAAATTTCTTCATTTTTTTGAAAAATCGGGTTTTCAGCAAAATACCAAGAAAACAAGTTTAGCACCAAACAAAACTGAATTGCAAAAACTGCAAAAAGAAAATTTTATTAGATGCAAAAATTAATGAATTGTTTGATAGAAAATATTCTTCAATTTTTTTTTTCGAAATAAAGACAGAAGTCAAAATCAACACTTTTTTTCCGACCATAATTTGACTATCATAATAATTGATTAGTTCAATTATAATGATGCATGTATTTCATTAATAATTGTAAATTTTCACATGATAATGTCTCCCGATGATTGATAGTTTAATAAATTTGTGTATTACGTCGTTGATCTTTGTTTGCGTAAAGCACTTAATTCAATACGTTGCAAAAACAACTTTCCAAAAATTATTTTGGACGATAATAATACTAAAGACCATAAGAGTCTTAAAGTAGGGTTTTTTACATAAATAGCCAGCTAAATTTATTAGGAGTATTTACTTTTCCCAATTGATATATATAGATTATATATTGATTATATACGATTATGCATATATTACGTATGGATTATAAAAATATTATATATTCGTCAATTGTTTTCAATTTAATCAATTGCGCGAGAGGCTATTTAGGTTAATTCTTCTGCAAACAAATATAAGGCAAATATTGGCTCATTGTAGGAACAGTTGATGGACTTGTTTTATTTCTTGTCTAGTTGGTGGAATATTTGCATATGATTAAGTAGCTTTCCCCACATGTGGGATCTCCAAAACTCACTGGCCTGATAAACAATTATGTGCTATTAAAATAGTACTCCTACTATTTACATGTGAAGTTGCGGATTTAGAATAAATAAACAAATATATATATATATATATATATATATATATATATATATATATATATATATATATATATATATATATATATCACTCTATAATAATTTAGACTTTTATTTAAACTTGTCATCACAATCTTATATAGTATCAAAGTTAGCAAAAATGCTTGTAATTTGAATGATAATTTCGTGTCTCAACCAACTTTTTTCTTACATTAAATGTGTCTTTGATTTCTGAAAAAGAACCATATTCGCACGTGTTGCAGATAAATAAACAATAATGTTCTATCTTCACAATTTGAAATTTTAATTGAAGCACTGATACAATCTTATTAACAAAAGAGAAGATTGGTATAGTCAATACATGTTAAGCTGGGGTTCGAGGAAGAGCTGAATCAAATAGGATTTATAACATAGCATCATCTTGCATTTTAACAAAAGGATGTTTTTAGGACGACAACTCTTGATATTGCGTCAAGGCTTCCATTTGGTTAACACAATAGTATATGATATAATAATTTGTTTAGTGAGACAGTTTTACACAATACAATAAACGATATGATATGATATGATACGATATGATATACTAACACTTTCTCAATTATGGCAGCCCAAGCGAATGGACCACCGGTGCAACAGCAGCGACATCTAGAAGTTGTTACGGCGAGACCGTGCCGATGACCGGCACGGCGTATCCGGGCACGTACCCGGATCAAATGAAGGTGTTACAGTCAGTAATGAGGGACATGAACAACCCTCCTTTTCTTTTGGACATAACTTTTCTATCAGCAATGAGAAAAGATGCACACCCTTCTATCTATAGTGGTGCTCTCACCTCTGAACAAAGAGCAAATCCTGATCATTCTGCTGATTGTAGTCATTGGTGTCTTGCTGGTTTGCCTGATACTTGGAACCAACTTTTTTACACCGCCCTTTTCTTTTAGCATTTGGTATACTTGTTCCTTTCGGGGCATCTGATAAAATTGGAACGATACAAAGAAGATTAGCATGGTTCCTGTGCAAGAATGATACACAAATCAAGAATGATGGTATATTTGCTCTTTTTTCTTTTTTCTCGTTGCTTGATATGTTTTGCTCACAATTGATGCAATTCATTTTAGGACACCTTTACAAAGATCAAACATGTACTTGAGTAAAGTTTCGTTTCCTGTTGGTGTAAATGTTTAACAACTATATCTTGTTCATTTTGTAATTATTTATTTATTGTGGTTCATTTTTTACTGAACTTAGGTCCTCTGTCAAAATAACAGATTTCATGTGATCCACTTCAAAGTCTAAGTTGATTTATATCCATTCAATTGGTAAGCCAATCTATCCATTGTGATTTTGACTGTTGCTTCCATTTCCAAGCATTCTTTTGTTGAATTGTTCCCTCCTTGACGAGTGGTCCAAGAAAAACACGCAGTCTTTCTAAAAGTGCATAATTGTCGTGGGCCAAATAGAGCCGAATTCATGATTTAAACTCAATAAATTTAAGACTTTGAGTTCTTTGAAATCAAAGGTTCAACACTTCATATTTGCAAAATCTATTAGGAGTTTTCACACACACACACACACACACACACACACACACACACACACACACACACACACACACACACACACACACACACACACACA
>MCJB01050029.1:67317-79200 GCA_002018475.1 Nicotiana obtusifolia
GGGGGGGAGGTCACAAACCAAAGGATATGGGCAGAAGGTGGAAATAGGAAGATTGACTAAAACCAAAATTTATAAGGTAGGATAAGGTATGGGGATAAGATGGGATAAGATGTGGGATTAAATTTATATTATGTTTGGTTGACGGTGTAATTTAGTCTAGGGATTATAATATCAGGAATATAATCCCGAGATAATTTAGTCTGTATACAAAACGACCCCAAAGTCCATATAGATATAATCTGATCCTTATAAACATGCCATCCAATTATTGCACCATTATATATATATATATTGTAAATAGGTCTAGAAAAAAGAGAAAAGATTAAATTACACATAAGATAAAGTTACACATAGGCAGCAACAAGAAAGCACCTAGAGTTGCACATTAGTAGTGCTCAGGATCTTTAAAACCTCCGTATGATTTTGATCTTTATTCTAGTCTTACATTTACCCCAATTCTCTCTTTTATGCAGCAGGACATCTAAAAGACATGCTGCTCTTCTCCTATAATAATGATAATAATAATAATACTTCAAACATGTAGTAGTTATGAAGACAATAGACTAATTAGTGCTAGCTCCTTATTGTGAGCTCTGCAGAAGCACCCAGTCCTACCATCCTTGGCACATTATCGATGGTCGTTGTGCCCAAATTCCCATTACCAACATCGGGTAGATGATCGTCATAAGCTGAGTTATGTACACCGATAGCAGCCCTACCGGATGGATCAAGGTTGTTCGACCAAGAAGCGTCCCATTCAATAGCTTTAGCCGTGCTGCAAGCTATACTCGGTCCTCCAGGAACAGTTAGCCTTGCTGAATTCTGCAAATCCAACAATAGCAGGGACATGGTTTTAGTTTTTGGGCTTAAGAAATCTATGATTTTAACCTCAGCCATATACAAAATCTATAGATTTTAATCTCTCACTACTATTACCTGTGGAAAGAACCTCTCAAAAATCATCCTGTAATAGTATGCTTCCTTTGTAGTTGGAGTGTTGTGAGGGAAGATATGTGAAGCATTAACCATCATCCTATCAGTCACCTAAGAGCAAAGAATTGTTTCTGAGATCTAACAACAACTACGACGCCTCAATTCCAAGTAAGTTGGAATTGGTTATATTAATCCTCAACCATGTTGTTCCATTTAACCTCATCTCAGTCCAATCATATGCATAATAAAAGTAGAAAATACTGGAAATTCAATCTATTTTTTACCAGAGAATAAATTTTTGACACGACTAAAAACTCCTAAAAAACATAATACCTGAGTTAAACATACTAACATGTCTAAAATTAGTTGATCGTAAAACAAACAAAAATTGGACGATAACCGCTGTATTAGTTCTGGATTTATTAAGGAAGCTCACATGTTGTTCAGCATGTGCTTTGAGCCCATCGATCCAACTATAGCCTACACCATCGCTGAATTGTTCTTTCTGCCGGTACAAAATATGCTGCAGAGCACATAACAGAACAAACATGTTAGTTTTGATCCATAATTCTTGGCAAATCAGTAGGAAAAATATGAGTTTGTGGACCTTTGGGAGATAGGGGTGCTCCTCATCATCAAAAGCCTTCCTAAGAACCCACTTCTCGATCCTACCTTGATCGTGTTTAATCTGAAACGGATGAAGAACAGGTTTTAGAGAACGCGCATATTCAGTTATGCTACTCGTCTCATTGACAATTGGAGGTCAGTTTTCTTACCATCTTCCATTCAGGATCGATACTCATAGCGACATTGATGAACTCTTTATCCAGAAATGGTACTCTAGCTTCTAAGCCCCATGCTGATGTTGCCTTATTTGCTCTCAAACAGTCGTATTGGTGAAGCGCTTTTATCTACATGCGAATGGAAAAACATGATTAACATTTCTTAACTCATTTCATCTCTCAAATTATAGCAATTTATTCCAACCTGAGACGAACAATGACAAGGAGAATCAGACTTGCCAAGGGAGCCGATGTGTTTTATTACCTTGTGACATGTCTCCGTGTGAAATTCTTCCTTGTTGGGAGCTTTGTGGAAGTACAAGTAGCCACCAAACAGTTCATCTGAGCCTTCCCCTGATATGACCATCTTCACTCCAAGTGATTTAATCTTACGCGACATAAGGAACATAGGGGTGCTTGCTCTGATCGTTGTTACATCATACGTCTCGATATGGTAAATAACATCTTCAATAGCATCAATTCCGTCCTGCAAAACATGCACACATGTTGCTTTCTAGGAGGAAAACGCCTCACATGAATAAATTGAAGTAGCATCGCGATTTACAAACCTGAACTGTGAAGGTAAACTCGTGGTGAACGGTTCCCAAATAGTCAGCAACTTCTCTTGCAGCCTTGAGATCTGGTGAGCCCTGTTAGTCACAAAAGAACAGAAATTGGTATTGAATATCTATTTTCTATTACAAAAGTCTCAAAACCAAAGGCGAGTCCAGTATCTAGAGTCAGTAGGCTCAGAATGAGTGTTATATTATATGTATACATCTTAAATCTTTTTGGATTTGCATATATGGTTTGAGCCAAAAGCAATGAATTAAGTTAAACCTACAGAACCGGCCCCAAATTTTCTCTACTCAAGATTGATTGACTGACCTCGAGACCAACACAGAAGGAATGAAGCTGTGCTCCCCATTGCTTAGCAGCTTTTGTTCCAGCCAAGTAGCGAGCAGTGACAGAAGCAACCAAAGACGAATCAAGTCCCCCGGAGAGCAGAACACCGAAGGGTACATCGGTCATCAACCGTTTAATAACAGCCTGCGAAATTAACAACCACTCCTTATAGTCAAGATCGTTTGTACAGACAAATTTTTAGAGTGCTAAGCCCAAAGTCGAGAGGGAAACATCCTATATTGTGCACTAGATTCATTTCTCACATTTTCGAAGGCACGCCTCAGAACTAAGGGGTCATAAGGATTTGATGGAGCAGCCTCAGAGAACCATTGAGGATTGTACCATCTCCTAAACCCGCCATTCTTGCTTGAGTACAAGTGCCCAGGAGGGAAAACTTCAAAATGTTCACAATCATCATTTAAGCCCTTTAGCTCAGAAGATATCCACACAGAGCCTGAGACATAGCAACACGACGAAATGCCAAACAACATATATCAATTTTCTTCAAAAGTAAATTGGAATAGCTTCAGTTTTAATTTCTACTTGGAAAATTGTATAGAAAATCTTACCATCAAGTCCCCAACCTATATAGAGGGGAGTAATTCCAATCGCATCACGAGCAGCAACAAAGCTGTTATCGCGCGTATCCAACAATACAAAAGAGAACACCCCATCCAACATGTCCACAAAATTTTCTCCATATTCTTCATACTGATCAATACATATAGATAGTGAGACAACGTATAAATTCTTCTAATTTAGAATACCATATTTTCTAGAGTTTGTCACTATGAGCCTGTTCGTTTAACCGATTAAAAAGTAATTGATAAGCATCAAGTGACTTAACGAATGAATAGTTACATGTTTGGATAGAAATGTTAGAAATTGATAATAAGTGCTTATAAGCTAATTTTATCAGCTTATAAGCTTACCCAAACACCCGAAATTCCTTGTATAATTCACTCAGTGGCGAAACTACAAGTCTAGCTACGAGTTCGGCAGAACCCAATAGCTTCTGCTCGGGCTGTGTATTTGTGTTAAAAAATTTACTTAATACGTGTAAATAATCTATCCGAACCTAGTAACTTATGTTGTCTTAGATTCCAGAACACATATACTCAAAATTCTAGCTCCGCATTTGAATTCACTAGCCTAAGTTGGTTGATGAGTAAAGTAAACTAACTCACAAGATGTGCAATAACATCACAATCACTTCCAGTTCTGAACTTGTGATTAGGCATAAGATTACGAAGTTTCTCATGATTGTAGATTTCTCCATTGACCTGCAACATTTGGCACACATCAATAATCAAATATACAAATTTTCAGCCATAATTAAATTAGTCTAAACAACGCACTCGTCCCAAAAAAAAAAGAAAAAAAAAGAAAGTAAATTAGAGGCACTCACTGTAACAACAATCGTCTTATCTTGATTAAACAGAGGCTGATCACCAGAAGCAGGATCGATAATTGCTAAACGTTGATGTGCTAAGTAAAAATCACCATGTTGATATATCCCACTCCAATCTGGTCCACGATGCTTCAACCTATGTAATCAAATAGTTACCAAAATTCAAACTTGTTAAATAAATGTCATGTTTATATTTGTTTCAATTGCAAAAGGCTATTGTACCGTCACATGCAAAAGGTGGATTCAGGATTTAATTTTGATCGATTTGATATTTAAAGATTTTAAAACTGCACTTATTATAGTTTTAAAATTAAGGTTTTATATCTAGCAATTATTGGAATTTAAGTGGCTTTTCACAAATATATCTATACTAGATTCGGATGACCTCGGTACCTAAGTGTTGCATCCGCCACTGATCACATGTTACAGTACTCGGAGGCGAATGGAGCACCGAGTTCAATGAGTTCAACTAAATTGGCATTTTTGACTCGGAATACTTACACACACACATACATATATATCATCACTAAAATATACTTTTTTATTTTATTTTATGTGTCATATTTTTCTTTTTAGTCTGTGAAAAAAATATATCATACTTTCTTATTTAAAAATAATTTAACTTTTCTTACTTTACGCCTAACGAGGTGATTCATAGCCACACATATATTGATGGCTTATTTTAGACTATAAATTTCAAAAGTCTTCCTTTCTTGCTTAAACTTCATGCCGAGTCAAACATCACCACATAAATTGAAACGGAAGGAATAGCAAATATTAAAATTCTGAATTCACATGTATAATAATAAAAACTTTAAAGATTGAATTCATCAGGATCAAAGTACTTGTGAGTTGTGATACAGAAATAAAGTGTATTATGGCTTTTGCCATCAACATCATGAAGAGGTCATGGTGACGGTTGGTCCAAGAAATTTTAATAATGAATCCATAGAATGTCTTAATCTTGTTAATCGTGTTCAAGTATCCAAACAATCGCTGCCAACTCACAAGTCTTAATCTTGTTTTAACTTCAAGTAGCCAAACAATCACTGCTAACACAGGTCAGTTACATCAACATAAACTCAATTAGTTTAGCTTATTATTCATAAAGAAATTAGAGTAATGCAACAACATTAAAACAAATGCAACATAAACTCTATTAGAATGAACTGGGATTGGACTAATCTATTACTTTCGACTAAAATAATATATACATTATGTATATGCAAAATGATAAATTTTAAATAAATAAGCTATAAATTCCGAATTTATATCTCTCGTGCCAGTTCCGTGTTTCAAGTATATGATCAACATAAGACGTACTCTATTACTTTAGCCTAAAGGGCAGCTCGGAACAAAAGGCTTCCCGTATTCACGTAGGGTTCGGGGAAAGACTGCACCTCAAGGGATGTGATGTAGACAGCAGTAACGAAGCCAAAAAAATTAATAAATGTGTTCAAAATTTTGAATACCCTTTGCCACTGGATGCAAGGCTGTTCAACGTCTATTTATTGAATCAGTAACAAGTAGTAATATTTTACACCATCCACAGTATAATTTTTCGGCGAAGGGTGTTAAGTTGACCACTCTTGACCACACATAATTTCTCCTAATAGACAAATTATCTAAATGCAAGCACTAGTGGCTGCTTCTATAATGAAGCGGTGAGCTATAAGTCATGCAAAGATAACTTCACTAAAGCTCCCCTTCAACTCTATTACTTTAGCCTATTATTCATAAAGGAACTAGAGCAATGCAAGAACATTAAATGAAGAAAGCAAAAGCAGACAAATCGAAAAGAAAAAGAAAAAGAAGGTGACAGTAGAATAACATGATAGAGTAATAAAATAAAAGAGAAAAGAAAGGGGAATTGCCTGCGAGAGAGCTCAAGAACTCGAACCCTTTTGGCCTGAGAATCATCTGAGCAACCCAACAAAGCCAAGATCCCACACATGATTGATCACTACTTTTTTACTTTTTCAACTTTTTATACTTAATATAGACACTCTATTTTTTAATTATTTTTTCCCCAAACAAGATAAAGTACGTAGCAGTAAAAATTATATCCAATATAGATAACTTTAATTGGATAAAGCTCTACTAATAGTAGTAAAGTAGATAACAAAAAGAAAGAGAAAGAGGGAGAGAAATATGGGAAGATAGTTAAAGATTAGCAG
Organism: Nicotiana obtusifolia; assembly: GCA_002018475.1. Taxonomy (NCBI): domain Eukaryota; kingdom Viridiplantae; phylum Streptophyta; class Magnoliopsida; order Solanales; family Solanaceae; genus Nicotiana; species Nicotiana obtusifolia. The sequence goes on from MCJB01050029.1 coordinate 73,527, forward strand.
GATTTTGGGAGAGAAGAACACGTAAAAAAGGTAAAATGATAATACACAAAAGATGAACGTGGGATTCTGTAAATGAACCAAAATGATCACCGAATTTATAGGCGTTTTTATGCCGTGGACCAACAAGCTAAACTACGTCATTTCTCGCGGCGACGTTTTCTTTGCTTATTTTCTTTCCCTTTTATCCTGTTTTGGATTTATCTAAGTGATTGATTAAGTTATATTTAAAGGTTTATTATTACATTATCGGTAAATTCTTACCTGGGATAGCATTGGAATATGCGGGGGATGGCCCTATTCGAAGTCATGGTGGAATGTGACACGTTTTTGATGAATTTGGTTAAGAAATAAAGTTGCATCATTTGTGTTTACTCTCAAAATCGGATAATAATTGAAATGAATGATTAAAAAAAAAGTGAATGCGAACCACAAGTTGAACAATTTTGACGTTGAAAGTTGATCTTCCTCGAGTCAAAGATGCTGCAATTGGTGCCGGAACAGAGAGATGGGATAATAATGACTAGGAGTAACAGTTTATTGCTTTGGAATATGTGTTACAATGTACTTTGCAAATAATCAGACCCTCTTTATATAGTGGAAGAGTCCTACTTTAGGTACAATTCTATATAAGGTAAAAAATCTCACGATTTGCTAATTAATCGGTTTCATTGATACGTGCCGAGATTCCCGTTGTGATATCCGACCGGTTACGAATATCTCGGCCTTTCGTTAGTTTGGTTTGATAATGTTCTCTCGACCTAATTTGGAGTCGGGGTCAGTTCCGGGGTTACAGACTCGATAATCTTGAAGACGCAGATTCCAACCTCGTGCTTAGATTCGATGGAATCCAGGATTAATCTTCAATCCATTATGTTTCATCCCCGGTCTATCATGTAATAGGCGAGCTCGGTTTCTACCGTATACAGATAGTCTCCTAATTTTTCGGAGAGTAAATGACGAGAAATGATATGAGCCTCAGATTCTCACTTCGATATATCATGACGTAAATAACAAAAACATGTCGTCAAATCCTCTTATTTTTCAGAGAGTAAATGATGAAAAGCGATACAAGCTTTAGATTCTCACTCTGATAAATCATGACGATGAATTTATGACGTAAGTGATAAGAATAGTTGAAACGTCCCGTCGGTCCAGTGTTCAAGGCATCAAATGTGTGTCAGTTAACGGTCTGCCGCTTCAGGGTGTTAACCGCCGTTTGAGAAAACTATAAATACCTTTTTCATCTATTCATTCGAACTTTTACATTCAAACATTTGCTCTTGTGTTTTAAGAAAACTTCATCACTCTCATCTTCTGATTTTCTGAAAGCTTAAGTTTAACTTCTTCCCTTTTGGTTTACTGAAAGATTTCATAAGTTATCTGCTAATTACACCTCCTCTTTTATAAGCACCTCCTTTTCTTCTCTATTTAGAAGCAATGGAAAAGACTTCAAAATCCGTTCCTCAAAAAGAAAATCCCTCTTCCTTGAGACCATCTAAGAGCGTTTCGCCTGTTGGTACTGAAGAACCGACACCAGAACCTCCTTTGAAAATGTTCATCCAGGGGAGTGCTTGACCGGCGCTGATTTCAAGAATGAGAAGCCCTCCTCGGTACCGGGTTGGTGTGAGCCGGTCTTGAGATATATTTGCTCGATCACCGAGGACGTCCTTTCCGAGGTCAACAAAGATGCAACTGGGCTAATAAGCTGTTACAACCCACATTTGCATTGTTGGATTACGCTGTAGGTTAGCCTACATAGATCCAAGAAGATATTATCTTTGAGATGATAAGGATTTAATCCAACTGGTCTTAAATGATACAAGGGTGTATAAGAGTGGTTAACAAGTATTAGAAGTCAAATGAGTTATGAAGCAAAAGTCAACAAAAGTTGACACAACATACGTTCACAATTTTACTTATACTTTAGGTCAAATGTCATTAGGATTTTCTCCCAATATACTTGGAGTTACAGGGTGATCTACCCACCAAATTGAAAATCTATGAGTCTAGTTTCTAACGCATTAAACCGTTTCTCGATACGATCTCCGAGTTGGAAGATATTCGCGTTTTCGCGAGACTGCTAAAAATAGCTCTCTACGGGGTCCACATATGTCGGCCAAGACTTGGGGATTTATAAAAAATACCCCAACCCCGATTTTTAGTCAGTATTTCCAGCATTTACAGAGCTTAGAAACCCTAAGAAATTCCTCTCAAAATTCTCCCATGATCCAAGACCAAAACAAAGGGCAATCAACACAAATCAAGTGTCGGGAATCCCGTGGCGCTAGTAAGTTTCTTGTTCTTCTTGTTCTTGCTGATTTTTCTGTTGTTCCAGCTCGTGTGGGAGGTTGTTTAAAGTTGTTTATATTCTGAAAAACACTCCCTCACGTTTTAATATCAACCCTAGGTGATTTCAAGTCTTCTAAAGCGATTCTAGTGCCGAAAAACGCTAATTGATTGCTAGTTTCGCTTCCTTGTTTTTGTGGCAGCATTGGGGGGCTATTTCGTAGCTAATTAAGGTCAAATTTGAGTTGTTCTTTCTGTTTGAAGGTAAGGAACCTCTTACCCTACATGTATTTAAGATTATCCAAGTTATGGCTAGGTTGTTGAAGATAGAACTTGTGAGATATACATCGAAAGGCTTGTTAGTAATGTTATTGGTTGGTGGACTGTTTTGTGTTGCTGTTGGGCTGCGTGTTTTACTACTGTTTTGTGGAGTTTTGGAGGAAGAAGGGTGTGGAGAAACACCATATATATATTTAGGTTTGTGGGCTGATAGTTCTTCGTAATATTTTTGGGTCATTTGACACGACTACGGTGGTTATCGTATGTATGAAGTGATTAACTTGTGCGTGGACTATTTTGGGAGGCTCAATATGATTATTATTGATGATGTTTGGGATGTTTGGTGATTGTTTTGAATTGTGTGAAGTCATATATATAGGGGAGATGCTGTCCATTTCATCGTAAAATAGGTTGTGGATAGTTATGACGCTAAAATAATAACGATAGTATCGTTTCTTTTATTGTAGACTAAGGAGTTGTGAAAATTGCATAGCTTGAGGTTGGGCAGTAGATACAAGGTATGTGAGACCGTCCCTTTCTTTCTTTTGCACGACTCTAAGTATACACAAAGCAATGAACGAGCCCTCAAAGATACTCTACTCTTTGAAGCTAGTAGTACTTACATTGTTTCCCTTCTTATGGAACGATTGATGTTGATGTTACTTCTCTTATTCTTATGTTATCAATGTTGTTGGTAATTCCTGATTCCTATAAGAATCTTGATGTAAAGTTAGTCCTAATATTACGTCACTCCGAAAGGTTCAAATGTGATTCCAATGAGTCCAGCACGCATCATATATATGTATCTATTTTACTCTACCGAGCCGCGCTATAGTCGGCCGGGTACGGCACCTATTGTGCAACCACTGATCAGTTGGGTTTTACCGAGCTCCACGTGGTCGGGTACGATTCTACGAGCCTTATGATGGCCGGGTACGTTTTTACCGAGCCTATTACGGCCGGGTACGATATGATGATGATGATGCCCATAGAGGCGTGTGTTTTAAAAGGTTATATGTATATATACATATGTGTATCATGAATTTCATGTCAGTAGCCCTCAGAGGTACTCAGTTGTTACAGGTTGTATATTCTCTATCCTTGTTTACATTACTGTTCTTACTTATGCTTTCTTGCCTTACATACTCAGTACTTTATTCGTACTGACGTCCTTTTATTTGTAGACGCTGCATGTCGTGCTGCAGGTCCTAATAGACAAGTAGGCGAAGCTCCCCCATCATAGTAGGCTGCCCAGTTCAGCGGTTATTAGCGAGATCCCTCCTTCGGACTTGCCGTGGTCTTGGTATGTATTTTGTTATAGAAGTTATGGATATGTTGGGGCCCTATTATGACAATATTGCAGCAGTTATGTTCCTTAAAGGCTCATAGACAGGTGTCGACTCATGTATTGTTTGGTATGCCCTGTTGGCTGTTTTTGCTGTATAGTCTTTCATGGTAGCGTGGTAGCTCGTACCTCATATATAGTTTCTTGATTGTCTAGTCATCCTATGTTGTGTATGTTCATGCCATCATATTTTATTGTTGGTTGTCCATGATCCATGTCTACCATTCATATTGATCTCGTCAGCCCTAAAAGATAATAAAGAAGGTTAGATATAATGTACGTTGGTGCCCGGCACGTAAGGCCCGGGTGCCCGTCATGGCCCTCCGGTTTGGGTCATGACAAACTTGGTATCAGAGCAGGTCTGTCCTAGGGATTGTCTATGAGCCGTGTCTAGTAGAGTCTTGATTATGGATGTGTAGCGCGCCATATTTATAATCAGGAGGCTACATGACATTTAGGTTGTTACCTTCTTCTTAAATCTAGATCGTGCGTAGAGCTGAGTTGTAAGTGTTCGTATCTAATATTCACCATGTTTTCTTTTAGTGATATCTTCAACTAGGAACCAAGCGACCAGTAGACAGCTTGATACAGCTGCAGAAGAGGGTACCAGTCAGGTGCCTCCAGCCAGAGCAGGCCAAAGTGAGCCTCCGAATGAGGTGCCGTCTCATACCTCATCTACTCCTCCTCTAGAAGATATTAGGAGGCACCCAGCACCCCTAGTTCCTCCGTCTGGCACTATAGACCAGGATATGAGATGTTACACCTCGTGTGTTCGTGCGTTGTCGTATCGTAAGGTTGCTAACATGGTAAGAAGGTATTTTTTTTGAGGTATTTAAATAGGATGATAGTCATGCGTTAAGTTTTGAAGTCCAATGAGTTGTGACACGGAAGTTGAAAAAAAAAAGTTTGTCGCAAGTTACGCTTGTAAATTTCGCTGAAATTTGGGTCAAATGTGAAAGAGATTTTCTCTCAATATACTTGGAGTTATGGGGTGATCCACCTATCCAATTGAATATCTATGAGTCTAGTTTCTAACGCATTAAACCGTTTCTCGATACGATCTCCGAGTTGGAAGATATTCGCGTTTTCGCGAGACTGCTAAAAATAGCTCTCTACGGGGTCCACATATGTCGGCCAAGACTTGGGGATTTATAAAAAATACCCCAACCCCGATTTTTAGTCAGTATTTCCAGCATTTACAGAGCTTAGAAACCCTAAGAAATTCCTCTCAAAATTCTCCCATGATCCAAGACCAAAACAAAGGGCAATCAACACAAATCAAGTGTCGGGAATCCCGTGGCGCTAGTAAGTTTCTTGTTCTTCTTGTTCTTGCTGATTTTTCTGTTGTTCCAGCTCGTGTGGGAGGTTGTTTAAAGTTGTTTATGTTCTGAAAAACACTCCCTCACGTTTTAATATCAACCCTATGTGATTTCAAGTCTTCTAAAGCGATTCTAGTGCCGAAAAATGCTAATTGATTGCTAGTTTCGCTTCCTTGTTTTTGTGGCAGCATTGGGGGGCTATTTCGTGGCTAATTAAGGTCAAATTGGAGTTGTTCTTTCTGTTTGAAGGTAAGGAACCTCTTACCCTACATGTATTTAAGATTATCCAAGTTATGTCTAGGTTGTTGAAGATAGAACTTGTGAGATATACATCGAAAGCTTGTTAGTAATGTTATTGGTTAGTGGATTGTTTTGTGTTGCTGTTGGGCTGTTTTATGTAGTTTTAGCATGTTTCTTGGAGTTATGGTGGTATGGATAGGATTGC
>MCJB01050030.1:0-23101 GCA_002018475.1 Nicotiana obtusifolia
ACTTCGAGCCCGAATGTATCGGCCGATGGTACCCCATCGAAGAACTCTTCGAAGGCTCCCGCCGGTACTGGGCCTTTGCTCGGTGAGTGCGTCCTTGCGGCCTGGGCTTCATTAAAAGTTGCCTCCGAAAAAGAGGGAGAATCCATTGTCTCTGGGAGGTCCGAGACTCCTTGTGCTGCCTCCCCTACATCTGCACATACCCCGGTCCTCGTCCTTGCCTCGAGATCCTCTGCTCGAGGGATGCAAGCTTTATCGACCGATGGCTCGGGGACTGCCTGAGGTGGTTCATTATTTGAAGTATCGAGGTCTCTATCCTCCTCGGAGTCGTCGCTCAATCGGATAGCCAAATAAGAGATTCTGGGCATACGAGCTATGCTTTTCTTCTTAACCCTCCTTTTCTCAGGCTCTGAAGGACCGGGGATTTCCTTTCTCTTTTTCTCTCCCTCCTTCTCCAAGGCAGGGGAAGGGTAGGGAACTTCTCCACCAATGGACGCCGGCCTCAATTCAGCGTCCTTCGATAGACCTGTGAAGAAAGGGGGAAATTAATGACAACACCGATCACTTGAAATGAGAAAGATGAATACTATTGAGCTTGCCATGATTTTTGACCTCCCAAAGGCCTTTCGATATTTCACGCCAAGCTCGCTCCGAGTAGGCCCTCTGAGCCACCACCTTCCGGACCCACTCCTCCAAATGTTGAATCGCGGCCGGCATTTGAGAAACGGCTGTACCTTACAAAATATATCGGTTAAATATCAAAAGGAAAACAGCAGATGGATTTAGGTAGGGAAACGACGCTTACGTCTCATGTTCCAGTTTTCGGGGAACGACATGTCTTCTGCAGGGATAAGGTCCGAGGTTCTTATTCGAACTAACCGGCTCATCCAACCCCGGTCCTTGTCCTCATCAATGCTCGAGAATGGAACTTTGCTGGCTCGGCGAGCAAGTTTTATTAGCCCCCCTTGGAATATTTGGGGACTGTACAGTCGGAGTAAATGGTCAACGATGAAGGGGTGCCCATCGACTTTACTCACAAAGAAGCGGAAAAGGTGAACTATCCGCCAAACGGAGGGATGAACCTGGCCCAATGTAACATCATACCTTTTACAAAAGGCGACAATTATGGGGTCCAAAGATCCCAACGTGAAGGGGTAGGTATAGATGCTCAAGTAACCTTCCACATGGGTGGTAATCGCCTCATTCGGAGAGAGGACTACCACATCCTTGCCAACCCATTTATACTCCGTCTTCATCCTATCAAGGATTTTGTTGGTAATTGAGCTAACATACATGGCAACCGGTTCGCCCCGGCCAGGTACTGAAGAGGCTTTCTCCACTTTGAAGTCGGAGCCGGTCGAGCATCCAACCGGTATGAAAGCTTTCAGGGGAGGCTCTGCAGAAGTTTCCTCAACAGGGACTGGTTCAACCTCTTCACGGGTTGAGAGGAAGAAGGTTGTTGTTTTTGAGGGACAGATTTGGATGTTTTCGCCATTGGAGTTGAAGAGATGAGAGTAAAAGCAAAGGGAAATGTATGAAAGAAGTTTGAGGTGCAAAGATGCAGAGAACAAAAGCAAGGAAAGGTTTGAACAACGCAAAATCTGGAAGTTAAAGAGTGAAGAGGCTATTTATACTTTTCAAAAGCGGCGGTTCGAAACACGAGATGGAAAAACATTAAATGGCATTTGCAGAAGATACATGGTTTGTCGCCAGCTGGGACACGAAAGGACATTTTTTGACAGCGGTCACGTGCGTCATCATGCTGCCGTCACCCATCAGCGAGACTTTTTTTAGGTTATGTGATTTGACGCTTCGAACTTCGTGTCGTACTCAATAAGTATGTTGTTACTTGACCTAATCTCGAAAGGCGGCGGCTCATATCGTTTCTTGTCATTACTCTCCAATAAACGAGGGGACTATCTGTATGGGGTCGGATACAATCGAGCACATAAGAAATATCGGTCTTGGGTGCATTTCGAGGTCGGTATTGTGGATCGAGACTAGCCCTTCGAGAAGGGGAGTTCGAGGTCAGGTATCATTAATTTAAAGTTCGAGACCATGATGTTCGAGATGAAGCGGTCAGGATCGGTCTGGGTAGAAATATTTTATGGTAAAAATATCCAATTCGCGTAACGGAAGGGCCGGAAATCTCGTGGTATGCAACTACCTCGGCGGGAATCACGGCCCAAATCATCAAAGACGTTGAACCCAGTACTTTTAGGGATATTTTACCCTGTAATTAGTTTTTTACCTTGAATAGAATTCCTTTTTCCCTCCTATATAAAGAACTCAATTCTATTATATACGATACAACATATTATCAACAGAACAGTTATAATTTTCTAGCTATCTTCTTCATAGACTACTTATTTCGTTATCATTCGTTCCGTCACAGAAAAACTGTTCAACCTTGGTAGTTTGTTTATTCTTTCATTTACTTAAATTAGCCTTTATTTATCGCTTATCCTTTAATTGTATCAAGCCAAGTCACGTATCCTTAGTACCACGTACAAATTCAATTGTTACTCGTATTTTAGGGTAAACAGTTGTTTATGAAGTTTTGTGAGTGATATGAGTGAAAATTTTGAAAAATAGTTTTTTAGAATTTTTTAATTTTAAAATTCATCTTTAAATGAAAATTGAATATTTTGTGAGCAAATATTAATTTGGGAAAAAAATAAAAAATTTTCAAAAAAAGTGAAAAAATTGTTATGTCCAAACGGGCTCGTACGAAATGTTGCTTTCTGAAGCATAAACCTTAAGCTACGTGCTAACGTCTCTTGTGTCAATTTAGTTGAAAAAAAGTTACGAGCTATCAGCAATCACCCAAAACCTTGTACCTTTTCAGCACCTCATTCGGGTCATGGCCGCCGTCGAATGCCGCCCACCCGATCCCGAAGCCGACGACGACGACGACGACGACGACGACAACTCGATTCACATCTCACTTATAGACGCTATTCAAAACTTCACTGATCTCGACATTTCCTTAAATAAGCTTGAACGCTTTCTCCGAGTTTTGGGCTTTTGTCAATACTCTATTTTAACCACTGCTCTCTCCTGGCTAGCCTTTTTCGTCATTTCAATTATTGTGCCTCTTCTCGTAACTTACTTCAGTTACTGCTCTAATTGTGAGCGGTATAAGATTGATCACTTTGAGCTCGAGGTTCTTGTAAGCCAATCTATTGCCGCCGCCACATCGTTGCTGTGCATCTCACACAATCTTCGTAAATATCGCATCAGGAAATTGCTTTTCGTGGATCGGTACCATGGTCAATTGACTCAGTTTAGTGAGCTGTACCTCAAAAAGATACGGGTAAATGTTCAATTCAAGCCTTAATTTTTGTTAATCTCACATCAATGATTTCACCCAAAATGGAGTCCATCTTAGTTTAGCTATTCTCCCAATTTATTTGAGTGGGTAGAGAGCTTAAGAAAGAAACAAATAGTTATGAAACATGTAGTTTGTGTGGTTATAAATCATCTCATTAAGAGTAGAGTCCACGGTTTAAATATAGAAATGTATCATTCTTTTTGGACAAACTAAAAAGGAAAGTATGTTGTATAAATTGTAAAATTGAAATAGTATGCTATTGGAAGTCTAATAGAGGATAATTCCAAGTGATTAAACTTATCCCCACTGACTGTTTACACCAAACTATATTAGCTTATCATGCTTAAGTGTTTAATGAAGTGAGAATATATGTTAATTGGCCATGGTAATATTAAGAAATATACAAACATATGTCACAGATCTATTGGTTTGATATAAACAACTAGTGTTTGAGGAATCTCTAAGCAGGTACGTTTTTACCATTCCAACACGATGTTACTCCTTTTTTCTCAATCTTGGAATTCTGATTCTATGAAATTTGTTGTTTCCAGGTCTTTTATTATTTGGTGGTTTCATGGATGACAATTTGCTTTTTGCTGAAGATAACTCGTGCAGTCACTAGGGCTGTGTATCTTTATGATGGTTCTGTGTTGTGGTCAATTGGGATTGTGGTTGCTTCACTTGTCTCATGGGCATATTCTACCATTATCTTTCTTGTGGGAACTGCTCTGTTTCATCTGGTGGGCAATTTGCAAGTTATACACTTCGAACATTTTGGCAAGCTTTTGGAAATGGATATGGATGTCTCGGTTTATATCAACGAACATATGCGTCTGACATATTATTTGTGTAAAATTAGCCACAGGTTTAGAATGTTCCTCCTCCTGGAGTACTTGATAGTCACAGCCAGCCAATGTATAGTTCTATTACAGACAACTACAAATCAAGGAATTATCAACTTCGTAAATGCTGGTGATTTTGCAGTATGCATCTTAATAATAAGTACCATTCACATAATCACTTGGTTTCACCGTCAAGTTCTTTAATTGTTTGTATGCATCTAAAGATACTATAGAATTTTAAGCCCCAAATTCTATAGATCTTGGTGCATTTATTCAACAAGTTCAAATCCCAGTCTTGATTGGCTTACAGTAACTTGATTGTTCAGGCATTTAGTCTTCTTTCCCAGGTGAAGGGGAACCCATGGCAATCCTACTTTTAAATTTCTCGCCATGTTAGTTTATATGAAGCGCCGAAAAGTGCATTCAAAATTTTTGAGACTTGTGTATCTAGACCATCAAATCTTTTGCTTATGTCTTTACTTTGTGAACTTAAGAAACAAAGTCATCATATTAGTGGTTATTCTCTACCGAAGTATATTAAAACTGTTACTTGGCTGATCGTATTATTTTTATTGAACTTCATATTCAGGTATTATCAATTGTTCAACTGGTTGGACTACTTATATGTCTGAATGCAGCTGCAAAGATATCGCATAGAGCACAAGGCCTGGGATCAGTAGCCAGTAAATGGCATGCACTAGTTACATGTAATAACGATGACACTTCTGTCTCCGGACGTTCATCTGATGGTAGAAATGTTGAAGCACCAAAAACACTGGGCCAGCTGCCTGTAAACTATTCAGAAGGTGATCTGGAGTCCGCTGATTGTATGCCTCCACCTACAAACATAGAACTCACCTCTACTATGTCGTCATATCACAAGAGACAAGCATTTGGTATGCAAAACCAAACTTCTGCTGAAATTTGTACTTCTTCTATGCTTGTATTATCAATATGTTCCAATTATGCCCAAATGAAAAGAGAATTTTGCAGCTTTAATGACATGATTCACTGAGGCAATATAAGGGTTCTGTTTGTTCAACAAATAGTATGAAATAACATCTAGTCCACATTGTTATAATGATTGATGTACCTGCATAATGCATATATCATAGTCAGGTGAAGTGAGGGTCTAAACTGCCAGAACTACTAGATTTTTTAGGACAAACTGCATTTAATAATAATCTCAATAGTCTTTGCTACTCCAAAACAGAGTTACCTAGTTATCAGTACTAGTCTCTTATCCGAGAGTTGAGTGAAGCTCCTAGACAAAAAGGGTCTCATAAGATTAAACACTTCAAGTTTCTAAGAGTTGATAAAACAAGTGTTGTGGGCGTAATATTTACAATTGTCTAGATGTAGTGGGACTACGATGCATCGCTTGGTTTTTGGTTTTTGGTTTTTGGACCTCTGGAGAAGTGGAGTTGGATTTTCAGATCTCTAGAGAAGCAGATTGGGAAGGTTGGGGATATGCTGTGTAAAATACTAGCAGTTGTATTTTATGTCTTGTAACGAGTGACAATCATCGGTTTAGATCACCCAAACTTCCATTACATTATTGTTTTCTGTATTATAATATATGTATATCATTCTCATTATGTTCCAACCAAATCCATGTTAAACTGCTGAGTAGAATCTCTTAGCTTTATATTTTTTTACGCAGACAGCAAATTAAATCTAGTTTGCTTTATCTATGCAGTGGCTTATGTGCAGTCTAACCCTGGTGGTTTTAGCATTTTTGGATGGATGGTTGACCGATTACTTATTAACACACTTTTCTTCGTTGAGATGACTTTGGTTACTTTTCTACTCGGGATGACTCTAACAATAAAAGGGAAGTGACATACACCAGACTGCAACAACAGCTAAATGCTGCATACAAGCAACTCCAATTAATACTTCATGTGCTTTGCAGCTCTCCTCGAGTTTCTGTTAAGGGAAAAGCTAGAGCCATAACCTTTTGCTTCTCCGTGATATAAACCTGATTCCCCTGTATTTTGGATATCATCACTTTCATCATGGTCCAAAATAGGGATGATATATGTAAGAACACTACAACTGTGTTATTTATTTCTTTTCTTCTCTCATGAAACATCAACTGTATTCTTGACGAAAACAATGTTGTGCAACCTCTGTAAAACAAATTTTACTGTATCATATTGTTTACCTTTAAAAATGAGTAACAATTAAATTTGTTCGCAGTTTAAAGGGTACGTGATTTAATTTAACACGAATGATCTAAGAACAACAAATAATTAAATTAAAGAGAGATAAAACGATCAAACCAAACACGATGGAACAATTAAGCCTGGCTTTTGATTGAACATTGCAACTAGCTTTGATCAGGCCCTTAATAGGGGCTCAGTTGTAATTAAAGAAAAAGGGAACTGAAGAACACTTTGAACAACAACTAGAATATAAAAATGAACTTTATTGCTTTGATATGTGTGCCAACAGTGGTATAAAACGAAAAAGTTATCCCCTTTATATAGCAAGGGAATTTCAATCCTAGTACAAGTCTAAATAAGGTGAAAATCTTCTTTTTTGGGTTAATGTTCTGCAGCTGATATTGGGTGGGACTTGCAACGTAATACCCGGTTGAGGGCGGATATCATGGCTCCCCGCGTATCGTGCTTAACCGTTCCTCTTTTTCCTTTGTCTCGAATCTCCAGTCTGCCCGGACTCGATGCTCAACCGTATCCGATCGCGGATGCACAGTTCGTCCTCTCCGGTCTCAGAAACGAGGAACCTTTCAGCTTTACTCGAGGTTGCGTCAAATCATGCTTCCTTCTCGTTTCTTTACCCAGAAATTGGGGGTAACATTATCCCCGATTTCACCTGTACACAAATAGTCCCCTCACTTTTCAGAGTGCTGATTTATCGAAGCGATGAGAAGTGATTAGTTGACCGCTGCTCCTCTCTTTGTACACTGCAATTGGGTCGATGGGTCAGTGAAACATCCTATTAGTTGCGCCGTTCTGTCTTCGGACACGTGTCAATTGCCGGTTGATCGTCCTCGAATGCGAAACTTCACGCATTAATTACCTCTTCCCTATAAAAGCTTCGGTTCTTTTTTCACTTTTTTACTTTCGATTTCAGAACTTCTTAATCTACCCCCGAACTTTTTACTTGCTCTTAACCCCTTCAAATCTTCCTCATATCTTCATCTTCCCATCTTCAATTCTTCATACTTACATCCTTGAATCTTTAAGTTTGACCTTCAAACCTTCATACCCTCCTTTATATATTCATATTCCCAGAATTCAATGGTGCAAACTTCGAAATCCAACATACCGCCCATTCAACTTCTAACCTGGTCACGGATGTTGAGGTGGTCATACCTGAAGTCGACCTGGAACCTCCTCTAAAGAATTTCATCATCGGAGGCCGCTTTATAGAAAACGACTTTAAATTCGAAAAAGCCTCCAGGTAAGGGGATAGAGGCGTTGAGGCGTGGAGGTACATATGCTCCATCACTGAGGACACGCTCCCGACAGTTCGGGAGGACTGCAAATGGGAGGGCAAGGAAGTGGTCGTTCCTGGCCCTATGAGGACATCACCACACACGTGGAGGGGTATCTAAGTGTTTATACATACCCCTTCACGCTTTGCCCGGTGGATATAATAGTCCTCGATTTTTGCAAAGGTACGAGGTCTGCCTCGGGCAGATTCACCTATCCTTTTGGAGGATCGTGATCCTCCTCCGTCACTTCGTCAATAATTGCGACGGAACCTCGATTTACCATAGACCATATGCTTCGCCTCTACAGTCTCTGCATCTTCCGAGGGGGATTAATCAAGCTCGTCCCTCGGGCAAAGAAAGCTCCATTCTCGAGTATTGATGAGGACTACGATCGAGGTTGCAGGGGAGATTCGTTTGGGTAAAAAAATGAGGATCTCATTCTCCCCGAGTTCCTGACGTTCCTCGAAAAGTGGAACCTAGCACGTAAGTTTCTCTCTTCTTGAGTATTTGGAATACTTCTTGGGTTTTGTTCTTCTTTATCATCGCTTGGTGTCACGACCCAAAATCCTAACCATGATCGTGATGGCGCCTCTCATGAAGACAAGGCCAGCCAATTCAACTAAACTTCATTCAAACAGTTAAACAATACAAAAATAATATAAGTACTGTTTAATAATAGCAATTTACGGCAAAATACAGTGAACCATCCCGACTACAGCCCGAACCGGGGTGTCACAAAGTCATGAGCAACTAATGAAAATCCTAATAATAAGATTACTAATACAATATCTTGGCACAATTGTTCGAAGATACTGGAAATAACAAGATAAAAGAGATACGGAGCTGCGGGCGCCAACAGCTACCTCGTAGTCTCTGAATCGCCGCTTTGACAGTAGTAATCAATGTCTCGGAGCGGAACCGATGACGCCTGAATATGCACACATGATGCAGGGAGTAATGTGAGTACTTCCAACTCAGTGAGTAATAATTATAAATAACAACTGAGAGTAAGGAAACACATAAGGCATACAACAATCCATAATGAAACAGTAAAACATGTAAATAATCAAGTCAATAACATGAAGTAAAAGAAAATATCATGACTGGCCAAGTCATATCTCGTGACGGCGTGTCACCCGTTCCCATGGGTACCCGGCGCTTGCTGTGAGGGGTGCAGTAGCGCAATATCTCGTGACGTCGTGTCACCCGATCCATTCACATCACATCTCGTGGCGGCGTGCCACCTGATCCCATTAAAATATTTAAAAATATTATTTGAATTTCAAAACTGAATTTAAGAAATGAATCAAATCAGTTAGAAGACAGTGATAAATTACCCCTGAAGGGTTCGCATAACCGGCACGAAGCCCAAATAATACCCCTGAAGGGTTCACATAACTGGCACGAAGCCCAAATAGTACCCCTGAAGAGTTTACATAACCGGCAAGAAGCCCGAATATGGCAATCAACCCAAATCGTGATGATAACACGTAAGTTTCAATCAAATATATAGTAAAATCATCAATCGGGATGGACCAAGTCACAATCCCCGGTAGTAAACGACCCCACGCTCATCATCGAGCGCGTGCCTCACCTCCTTTAGCACTATGATGTGCCATCCGGGTTTTCAAACCCTCAGAACATCATTTAAGATTATTACTCACCTCAAACCGGCTAAATCCTTAGCCCGCGACGCCTTTGCCCTTCAAATTGGCCTCCATGCGCGTCGAATCTACCCAAAATCGTAACGAATACGTCACAATTAATTCGATTAAGTCAATACAATTTATAGAAATAAATTCCATATGAAAATACTATTTTTTCCAATTAAAATCCGAAATTTGCACTTAAATTTGCCCGCGGGGCCACATCTCGGAACCCGACAAAAGTTACAAAATCTGAATACCCATTCCGATACGAGTTCAACCATACCAAATTTACCAAATTCTGATAACGAATCGACCTCCAAATCTTAAATTTTTATTTTTGAAAGATTTTACAAAAAATCCGATTTCTTTCATCAAAACTCGAATCAAACGATGAATATGACCATGGATTTATGAAATATAGTCACTTTCGGATGTAGAACACTTACCCAGTCGAAGATATGAAGAAATCCTCAAAAATCGCCCAAGAACCGTGCTCCAAAAATCCAAAACGAAATGAAGAAAATGACCATTTTCGGTCCTTAAATTTCTGCCATCAACACTGTCTGGAAAACAGCAGTACCAGCCAACTTTAATCTATCGTAACTTTCTGTATATATGTCAAAATGATGGATGGTTTATCTTTTTGGAAATTAGATTCGAAGGGATACAACTTTTATTTTTGGATCATCTCCAAATTCCTTACAGATTACGAGATATAAGCTTCCAAAGTCGTTCCCGTGCAGCAGAAATTTCTGCCATCAATACTGCCTGGAAAACAGCAGTACCAGCCAACTTTAATCTATCGTAACTTTCTGTATATATGTCCAAATGATTGTTGGTTTATCTTTTTGGAAACTAGATTCAAAGGGCTACAACTTTCATGTTTTGCAATTTTTCTGATTCTTTATAGATTACAAGATATGAGCTTCCAAACTGGACTACTCGCACCAGTTTTTCTGCAGTTTTTTTTCATCTTTTCCAAAGGTGAAATAGTCCGTTTAACCACCCAAAAGTCACCCGAGCCATTCGGGACCCCGTTCGGATATACCAACAAGTCCTAAAATATATTACGGACTTAGTCGAGGCCTTATATCACATCCAACAATGCTAAATACACGAATCATACCCCAATTCAAGCCTAATGAAACTAACAAATTCCAACTTCTACATTCGATGCCGAAACCTATCAAATCGAGTCCGATTGACCTCAAATTTTTCACACAAGTCATAAATGACATAACGGACCTATGAAGATTTTCAGAACTGGATTCCAACCCCGATATTAAAAAG
Organism: Nicotiana obtusifolia; assembly: GCA_002018475.1. Lineage (NCBI taxonomy): Eukaryota > Viridiplantae > Streptophyta > Magnoliopsida > Solanales > Solanaceae > Nicotiana > Nicotiana obtusifolia. The sequence continues at coordinate 10,576 of MCJB01050030.1, forward strand.
TCAACTCCTCGGTCAATCTTTCCAAAAATCTTCTATTTTCCAACATTCGCCAAAATGCGTTGAATTGTCCTATGGACTTCCAATTTCAAATCGGACATACGCCTAAGTCCGAAATCACCATATGAAGCTATAGCAACTCTCGGAATTCCATTCCGACCCTCGGATCAAAATCTCGCCTAACAACCGGAAATCGCCAAAATACTACTCCACCAATTCAAGCCTAATTTACACCGGACCTCCAAAACCAAGTCCGATCACACTCCTAAGTCATAAATTACCTCCCGAAGCTAACCGAACCATCGCAACTCACATCCGAGCCCTCTAACTCATAAGTCAACATCCGGTTGACTTTTCCAACTTAAACCTTCTTAAAAGAGACTAAGTGTCTCATTTCTTACCAAACCCACTCTGAACGCAAACTACTCAACTCGATCACATAAAACACAGATAACGAAGCATAATAAAGTAAAAATGGGGAAAACGGAGCGGTAACTCACGAGATGACTAGCCGGGTCGTCACACTTGGTTCTACCGTTGTGCAGCAGTTCCTCGCTTCAAAGAGTGGGTCAAGGGGATCTACAAATAATTATCGTACTTCGAGCGCGAGTGGCGCAAACTCTCAAAAGTCAAGTGGGAGGCTCGTTCCTATGGCGAGTGTACTCCCCCCGATTGAGTTTCCCTTTTCTATTCAACTTTCATCTTTACTAAATTCCTTTCTTCCTTTCGCAAGTTTGGCTAAGACCACTGTGCTTCAGGCAGTGGACGAGGACGAGGCTTCGCCCTCACCTAATAAACCCTCCACTTCGGGACAGCCTGCCGCCGAGGCCGCTGTGAAGAAGGAGGAGAAAAAGAGTAAAAAGAGGGGGTTTTTCGGTTCCCAGGACGCCGAGGCCAAGAAGAAGAGGGTCACAGTCAGGGTCCGAAACAGCAACAAGAATAGTAACCGGGCCAGGGTACAGGACCCCGAAACCCTTTACCGGTTCAGGGACTACCCTGAAGATGACGACTTGGAGTTTGTCGCCCATGGGCTTGCCACTGATGCAGAAGAGCTGGAACCATCGGAGGGTAGTAATCGGGAAGCCGAACCCTCTTTGGCTCGGGAGCCCCAACGAAAGCCAGTGGCTATGGCCTCTCGAGAAACTACTCCCGCTCCAAGAGAAGTCGCCGGTGTCATTGACATCCCGGAGTCGCCATCTCACACGGATTATCTATTTGATGAGGCTCAGGCCATCAAAGAAAAACCAACCAAGACATCACAGGCCGTAGACGAGGCCCTGAACCTGTTCTTCAAAGGCATGGATATCAGTGTGTTGGAGAACTACTCCGGGTTTGGTCGCCTGGAAATCTTGAAAAATGATATGTTGCCGGAGTCAGGCCGGCTGAGCTCGAGCCCAAAACTGGTGAAGTACTTCCCCACCCCGAGCGTGGATCCCGACCGTAAAAATAGGTCATGTTTACGATCCCAGAAGATACCAGGGTGTTGTCCGTGCCGGTTGGCATTGCCAGCTACCTTCGCTGCTTGGTGACTGAAGAGGATTAAGCGAAGATGAATGGGGTGGATGCACCGAGCCTTTTCAATGAGGCACAACAGGCGCTGAACAGGGTATGCTTTTCTTTCTTTGTATCCCTTGAAGGGTTCATTTAACCTTATCATATTCTTACGATCTCATCATTTTTGTTTCTCAGGCTTTGGTGCTTCATTACGAGAGCTTCCATCGGTATCGGATGGAGGTGAGCCAGCTCGAGTTCGAGCTCAAGGAACAAGTCCGTCAGAAGGACATATACAAAGCTCTTAGCGAGCAATGAGACGAGGCCCTCAAGGACCTCCCCATCCTCCAAGCCGCACTAGAAAAAGCTCAAAAGGAGGCTTCGTCGGTGAAGTGAAAACATGTCGTTTTGGTCGAGAAGGTAAGGATATTTGAGATTAATAATGAGAGGTTAAGCGTAGTAGCTAATGCCGCAACCTCGCAAGTCCAAGAGAATATAGACCTGATCGACCAGCTCCACGCCGAGATGATCGAGCTCAAAGCTTCGGCCGAGGCGTTGAGGAGCAAGATGGATCTTCTGGCCTCGAAAAAGGAGGCCACTAAAGAGGAGTTGGCATCGGCCAAGGACCAGCTCAGGGTGCTGAATTATAAAGCCGATAAGTGGTCTCGGCTGAATGATGAGCTCCAAGAACAACTTGGGCTCGGCCGTCTAAGAACGGGATGCCCTCGGCCGGGAGTATACCGCATTGAAGTCCAAGTTGGAGGCGGCTTCGAACGAGTCCTCAAGGTCCAAGATATGCTGGCCCAATACAAGAACGACGTGGAGAGAGTCGAGGCCCGTTTAATAACAAAGGCCGAATATGTAAAGGGGCTATCCTGGAGGGAGACCCTCGAGGAGATTCACGCTCGGGGGTTTCAGCCTTAGAGCATATATTAACTCACATTTCCTTTTCGATCGTTTCAATTGTAATTACAATTCATCTGATAACTCTTTTAGTCGATGAAATCGTAAAACTATACGATTCATCAGAACAAAGGCATAATAGTTACTTTTTTCTGTATAACATGATTATTGTTACGAGATTGAAGAGGCTAAGAGGCTCGAGACCGAGGCCAAAGAGATATACGAGCCCGAAGGTTCAGGCAGTGAATCGAGCTCTGGTGAAGACTAAGCGGAGATGCCTTAGTTCATCTTTTGTTTTTTTGTACATTTTTTTGTTTATTTTGAGGCAGTTTCACCGTGCCTTTGTAAATACCTTTAGCATTTAAAGAAAATTTTCCCTTCTCTTATACTGTGTCTTTTACTTTTCAACATCTGCTTGCAACTCTTTGTTTGAAAATGTCATTAATGCCTTAGCATAAATTGGACATAATTTAGAGTGCTCGTTCCCTAAGAGCCCGAATAAAGCATGGTTTCAATAACAACTCGGAGTTGCTTAGGCTTCAGAATATCTGATAAAAAATAAAGTCTTTAAAATACTTGAATGTTTCAACTAGACACGATTATGTTTTGTCGAGGGTGGCCTTTTTTCATAGGTTTTAATCATTTGTAAGGACCTTACATTCTACGTACGAACTTAGACGTCTCCGAGCCGTTTTAAGTTGGCCGTTGCCTTTCATGTTCGGGCCCTGCCTAATAGGCTCGGTACCTCTGGGACTCGTTAGCCCGTGTTGTCCGATCTTATTATCGGACAGCAGTCCTCGACTTGGGGAGGCACGTGGGCTCTTGGATTTTGAACCCATTATTTGTTCTAAATAACTTAATGAATATATCGCTGGTGCAAATGTGAAATGATGGATATAGAGAGTAATTTTCTTTCATTACTGTGCATGTAGAGTACATGGTCTAAGGCACACAAGCTTTCTACCATGGCAAGAATGAGCTACACGGGGCACGGTTTGTTTGAACGTTTGACCGTTACAATGAATCCTAATATTCAAGTCTTGGCTTTCAACATCAAATAAAAAATGCCTTATAAGGATCCTAACATGGGGTGTAATGGCTCCTCTAGTATTCGAGACTGAGCTTGTGCTCGAATACTATCGATCTAGTATGGGTGGTTAGCAGTCCCGGCCTCAGGCCTATCTACAAAACTAAGATAGCATGTTTTATTGTTGCCTCGTTAAAAACCTTGCTGTAAAACCCACTTCGAGAAAAATCGGTGCAAGAAAAAAAGAGTGCAACACGTGCTTTCAAACCTAATCGTCAAATTTAACCTCGATCGAATACCTGCATGGGTTAGTTCAAAGAATAACAAATTTCAAAGGAAATTGTGTTCATACCTTAGCAGTAGTACCGCTTTAAGTGTGCTACATTCTAGTTGTTCGGTAGTTGCACACCGTTCCCTGACTCGAGCTTATATTATCCTTTCCCGATTATACTGGCAACTCTGTATGAACCTTCCTAGTTTGGGCCTAGTTTCTCGTCGTTTGGGTTCTTGGTGTGTAGCGTAAATTTCCTTAATACCAAGTCTCCGACTTGGAAATGTCAAAGGTTAGCTCTTCAGTTGTAGTATCTCCCCATTCGCTACTTTTGGGCAGCTAACCGGACCAGGGCGGCTTCTCGCCTTTCGTCCAATAAGTCCAAGCTCGTGACCATGGCCTCGTCATTTGACGTCTTAGTAGCATATTGGAACCTTAGGTTTGGTTCCACCATTTTGGCCGGGATCAGAGCTTCCACGCCGTAGACTAAAGATAACGGGGTCGTACCAGTGCTTGACTTCGAAGTCGTTTGATATGCCCACAAGACCTCGGGCAAAATTTCTTTCCACTTTCTCTTTAAATCGATCAATCTCTTCTTCATGTTTTGGAGTATAGTTTTGTTTGTTGACTCACCTTGACCGTTTCCACTTGAGTGGTAAGGTGTTGACAAGATCTTTTTAATTTTGTGGTCTTCGAGAAACTTACTTACCTTGCCTGTGATGAACTGCTTCCTTTTATCGCAAGCGATCTTGGCCGATATCCCTAATCGGCATATTATATGATCCTAGATGAAGTCGATGACTTCTTTCTCCTGATCCTTCTCGAACGCCTGTGCTTCGACCCACTTGGAGAAATAATCGGTCATGAGTAATATGTATTGGTATTTACCGGGTGCCCATGGCAAGGGACCGACGATATCCATCTACCATTTCATAAACGACCATCGTGATAAAACCGGGTAAAGCATTTCCCCTGGTTGATAAATCATCGTGGCGTGCCTTTAGTATTCGTTATATTTTCAAACGAAGTCTTTCGCATCCTTCTCCATCTTGTTCCTGTAATAACCGGCTCTGATAAATTCCGAACCAAGGATTCCGCTCCTAAATGGTTTCCACAAGTACCTTCGTGTACTTCCCTCATGGCGTAGTCGGTATCCGCCGGACCCAAGCACCTAGCTAGTGGCCCGAAAAGGATCTTCTTTATAATTTTCCCTCGACCAAGCTGAACCTGACAGCTTTAGTACGTAGGGCCCTTGATTCCTTGGGATCCGATCGTAATTTCTCTTTCTCAAGGTAGTTTATCTTTTTTTTCCTCCATTCGCAAGTCAAGCTTGTCGAGTTCACCTCGGCGTGACCTTCTTCTACCATCGAGTTCATTAATTGCACTACTGCTCCGGATCCAAATTCGTCGGAGTCGACTGATGACCCTAAATTGGCCAATGCATCGGCCTAGTTAATTTGATCCCGAGGTACGTGCTGTGGAGTCCATACCTTGAATTGGTGTAACATCACCTGAAACATATCCAAATATCTCAACGTTCATTCCTGTTTTACCTCAAACATCTCATTGACTTGGTTGACAACAAGGAGGGAGTCACATTTAGCCTCGATCACCTCGGCCGCCAGGCTCTTAGCTAGTTCTAGACCTGCAATCATAGCCTCATATTCGGCTTCATTGTGGGTCAATTTTATAGTTCTAATAGACCGCCTTATTACGTTACCCGCAGGTGGTTTAATATAATGCCCAGCCCAGACCCCTTTGCATTGGAAGCACCGTTTGTGAATAAGGTCCAAATTCCTGGGCTAGTCCCCGAGGTGAGCCGTAATTCCTATTCAACCTCGGGGATCAACGCCTGCGTAAAGTCGGCCATGAAGTCTGCCAAAATCTGAGATTTTATGGCGGTCCAGGATTTTGTACTCGATATTGTACCCGTTAATTTCTATGGCCTATTTGGCCATCTAGCCCGAGATCTTGGATTTGTGTATAACATTCCTCAGCGGGTACGAGGTCACGACGCATATGGGTTGACATTGAAAGTACGATTTTAATTTCCTAGATGCGCTTAATAAGGCAAGCGCTAATTTTTCTAAGTGCGGATACCTTGTTTTGGCATCACCTAGGGTTCTACTAACATAATAAATAGAAAATTGCGTACCTTCTTCTTCCCCGACCAGGACACCACTTATGACCACCTTGAAAACTGCCAAGTAGAGGTATAGTTGTTCGTCCGCCTTTGGAGTGTGCAGCAAGGGAGGGCTCGATAGGTATCGCTTGAGTTCTTTTAAAGCTCGTTAGCAATCCAGGGTCCAAGAGAAGTCGTTCTTCCTTTTTAATAATGAGAATAACTGGTGTCTCTTTTCCGACAACCTCGAAATAAACCGGCCCAATGCGGCTATCCATCCGGTCAGTCTTTGTACTGCCTTAGTGTTGTCAACTGTGGTGATATCTTATATAGCTTTTATTTTGTCCAGGTTGATCTCTATTCCCCGGTTGGATACCATGAACCCAAGGAACTAGTCCGAGCTGACCCTGAAAGCACACTTCTCCAGATTTAGCTTCATGTTGTATTTCCTCAATATGCCGAAGGTTTCCTGTAAATGCTTCAAATGTTCCTCTACTCGCAGGGACTTAACCAACATATCGTCAATATAAACCTTTATTAATTTCCCTCTTTGTTTATCGAACAACTAGTTAACTAGGCGTTCATACGTGGCACCAACATTCTTTAGCCCAAAGGACATCACATTATAATAGTAAGTACCGAATTTGTTTATGAAAGAAGTCTTTTCTTGATCGCCCCGGTCCATCTGAATTTGGTTGTACCCGTGATAGGCATTGAGAAAATACATTATCTCGTATCCGGCCGTCGCGTCAATCATTCGATCGATGTTAGGCAAAGGGAATGAGCCCTTCAGACACACCTTTTTTAGATCCTTATAATCTACACAGATTCTAAGTTTATTTCCTTTTTTAGGTACGATACTACGTTAGCTAACCAATCCGGGTACTTAACTTCCCGAATGGAATGTATTTTCAAAATTTTGGATACCTCGTCTTTGATGAACGCGTGTTTGATCTCGGACTGCGGCCTTCTCTTTTGTTTGACCGGGTGAAATTTTGGATCCAGGCTCAATTTTTGAGTTGTAACCTCCGGTGGGATCCCTGTCATATCTAAATGAGACCAGGCGAAACAATCGGCAGTAGCCCAGGTATATCTTTCGATCCGGTAGGTGCTCGATCAGCATAACGTGATCCATTCCTCGATCATCAATTTAGTGGCATCGGTGTCATTGGGTTCTAAGAAAGATCTCGGGTGCATTGTTTACCGGTAAAGTTATTTCACCCTTCGTCGTCTTGCACGCCATGTTGAATCCGTTAAGCATCCAGACCACATGTACGATTTTGTCCAATAATCCTAGTTGTTTTACGACCTTCCATCGGATGATGTTGGTCGAGCTACCTGGGTCAATCAACACATGTTTAACTCGAGATTTATTGATAAGCACGGACTAGTGCATCATTGTGATGCTAGATGATGCCCTCGGCATTTTCGTCGCTGAACGAGATGGCCCCTTTCGGGATGTAATGCTGGGTGCGTTTTCCCTTGTGATAGAAACTTTGGTGCATTTTATCATTGGCTCTTGGAGGACATCCACTCCCCCAATGATCAATGTTAATCACGTGTTGGGGCTCCTCTTGTTAAACCTGTTTGTTGGTGTCCCTGTTTTTGAAATGATTTTTGGCCCGTTCGCTTAGGAATTCTCGAAGATGCCCGTTGTTGAATAATCGAGCCACTTCTTCCCTTAGCTGTCGATAATCTTCGGTCCTATGACCGCGAGTACCGTAGTACTTGCACACCAAGCTATGATCCCTCTGTGCGGGATCGGACTGAAGTGGTCTAGGACACTTGGTCTCTTTGATGCGACCTATGGCCGACACTTTGCTTGCAGCATCCACATTGAAATTTTACTTCGATAATCTCGGTGCTTCCCTACCCCCGAGCGACCTGTCAAGACTGTTTTTACTCATTAAAGCCCGATTGTTTGGTTCTTGATCATTTCTCTTGTCGTTCCCAGTTAGGTGGCGACTGGATGCGTTTCCCCTTCTGTCCGGGCCATACGACTGATACCAATCTCGGACCGGCCTTGGCTCCTGGTCGATAATCTTCTTAGATCTGTTATTCGCTCTGTTGGGTAAATAGACCCTGAGGGGGCCCTCAGCTGGTCGTCCTCGACTCTGATCTTCGACTGATATGTGTTGTGGATGTCGGCCCAAGTAACCGTTGGGTATTCCACCAATTTTTGCTTCAATTGTTGAGAAGCAATGGAACTTCGGGGGTTGAGCCCTTGAGTATACGCCTGAATGGCCCAATCATCCACGATCGGGGGGAGGTCCATTGGCTCCATCTGGAACCTCGACACGCTCCATAAGCATCTCGTTATCCCTCTGTCTGACTTTGAAAATGTCCGATTTCCTCCTCTCAACCTTGATGGCGCCAGCATGGGCTTTTGCGAAAGCATCCGCAAGCATAGCAAATGAATCAAATAGAATTCGGAGGCAAGTTGTGGTACCATATCATCGATCCTTTCGACAAGGTTTCCCCAAATTTCTTCAATAGCAACGATTCGATCTCGTCATTTTCCAGGCGATTCTCCTTAATTGTGCACGTATAAGAGGTTACATGCTCGTTTGGATATGTTGTCCTATTATACGTGGGAATGTCGGGCACTTGGAATCTCTTCTGGATTGGCTTCGGCGCCGCACTCGAGGGGAAAGGCTTCTGAATGAATTTTTTGAAATCCGTCCCCTTCAATAGTGGAGGCACTCCGGGGATTTGATCGACCCTGGAATTGTAAGTTTTCACCTTCTTATCATTGGCCTCTATCTTTTTATTACTAGACTCCACCTGCTTTATCACTGCTTTGACAAGCACAAAACACAACATAAAATTGATGCTCGCTAATCAAAGATAGTATAGTATAATATTGTCTTCATAGGGATTGGATTTAAACAATGTTCGAGTAACTCCTGGTTTAATTGCTATTCAAGAGGATCGACACTTGAGTTAAATGATTATGAACTAAGTTTAACTACTAAAATAGTGCAGTTGACAATTGAGAACAGGGAATTGGAGATTCTCAGAGTGGTTTCTTATCAATGTGAGGGATAAAGGTTTGACATGATATATGCAAGATAGCTATTTGGGATTTAACTCTAGTTTAATTCACTCTAATGTTCTAATGATTCTCACGAATTCACTCGATGATTAGTTTAAACGTGTAGTCAAGACTCCTCTCTCGATTAAATCTCAACTCTACGAGGTAAAATAATATAAGCACTGTCAAGTATGCAAGCATGCGTTAATGGATTGGTCCATAGGAAAACGTCTCTCGAATATTCTCCTAGCTTGATTCGATCAATAATTCAACAAGCTCTTTCGATTACTTAAGACAATCAATGAATTAAATCAAACAAAATAATGCAAAGATAATCATCAAGATATTCCTCTTTCGATTAAATAACCTAACGAATAAAATTGCAATAATTCAAAACTCCATAAACGAATTCAAGCATGAACTAGAGTTAAAATCCACAAATATTTACTCAACACGCCAAATCCGTCAAATCCTATAGGAAAATACTCCAGAATCTGGAGGAAGTCATCACAAATATAATTAAAGAATGAGAAAACATCAATCTAACGTTACAATTCAAATTCCCGTATTGAATTGATGGAAAGATGATGAAATCCCGTGTCTTGTCGCCTCCAATGCTCTCCCAAAACTTCTAAGGTCAAAAGTCCCTTAAAAAATGTCTCTTTGGTGTATTTGTACCCTGTAGGAGTGGGACCAGGCGAAGTCACATTTTCCAAGCCGAAATAGGATAAATAATTTGAGAAAATTGCACAGGCGCGCTGCGCGTTGCGTCGGTCCATGCGGGGCGCTAGTGGAGAAGTTCAGAGAGCAAGTTTTGACAGACAGCAGCAAAAATGTACTGCCGTGCCGCCCCATGCGCAGCGCCAGTGGGAGTTTTCCAGAGTGAAATGTTTTTCTTCGATTTTTGATATCCAGACTTGGCTCGCGACCCCCGAACGCGATCCCGGTTTAATCCCTTGGGCTTTTACTCAGACTTCAAAGCTCCAACTTGTTCAATTTAGCTCCTGAATATCCTTTTAACTCGAAATCACTTCCTGCAAGGCATAAAACACATAATAAGTGCAATAAACTAACATTCAGGCTTAAACACGATTAAAATACAGTAATTAGAGTGCAAACTATGACTAAAATACATGATTCTAGCCTACTATCATTCTTCTAGCCTACCATCATCATTCTAGCCTACCATCATGCATACTATGTCATTGCTAGGTACCACGTTATTGTTTTCAACGTAGTAGTCTGACTCGGCGTCAACGTTCAAGTGAGCAGACTAAGAATTTGACATTCTCAGGTTAGCATAAAATCAAACATCAAAGAACAAGTGTAAATTGGGTGTGTTATGGAGACTCGTATTAAATCACCTCTATTATGCTTTGCCCCACGGTGAGCGCCAAACTGTCTACCCTTAAAAATGAGTAACAATTAAATTTGGTCGCGGTTTAAAGGATACGTGATTTAATTTAACACGAATGATCTAAGAACAACAAATAATTAAATTAAAAAGAGATAAAACGATCAAACCAAATGCAATGGAACAATTAAGCTTGGATTTGGATTGAACACTGAAACTGGCTCCGATCGAGCCCTCGATACGGGCTCGGTTGTAACTAAAGAAAAAGGGAACTGAAGAACACTTTGAACAGCCGCTAGAATATAAAAATAAACTTTATTGCTTTGATATGCGTGCAACAGTGGTTAGAACGAAAAAGTTATCCCCTTTATATAGTAGGGGAGTTTCAATCCTAGTACAAGTCGAAATAATGTGAAAATCTTCTTTTTTCAGCAAATTCTGATCTGCAGATAATACGGGCGGGATTTGCTCTTTTATACCCGGTTGAGGGCGGATATCATGGCTCCCCGCTTATCGTGCTTAACCGTTACTCTTTTTCTTTAGCCGATGCTCAGCCGTGCATGTCCAATCTCGGATGCACTGTCCATCCTCTCTGATCTCAGAAACGAGCAACCCTTCGGCTTTGCTCGAGGTTGTGTCAGATCATGCTTCCCTCTCGTTTCTTTACCGGAAAATCGGAGGTAATATTATCCCCGATTTTACCGTCCAGCTGCTTTTTTTTGTTAGAGTTAATAATAGTACTTAGCTAATAATCTTAGTTCTGTAATCAACATCACAACTCATGCATATCTTTTTCTTTTGTGGTTCTTTTCCTTTTTGCTTTTGTTTTCTCCTTCTTTTTCGGGGGTGGAGGGCGTTATTTATGCGATCCATATATTACTCAGCTTACGATCAAAGTTGGTGCTTAATTAGTCTTCACTTTAATTTTAAAACATTTTCCTACCCACACAATGTACGGTTCACTGTTTGGCTGATGGGAATTTGGAATATGACCCTTAGCTCTAAAACTAGAAACTCCGGTATTTCCAGTAAAACAAGGCGCTGTAGTAAATCAGGATCGACTTGGTTAGTCTTTTTGATAAGGATCTTCTTTTATCTTGCTTGAAATGTCTAGGCTGGACAAGTTATGAAATAAGAAATCTCAGAGTAAGAAAAAGACCAGCACTTGTTTTTACCGTATTAAGTAGCAAAAACAACGATTGAGCTTCGGCTCCAAACAAGTTGAGTTCGATATATGAATCCTCGTTGACGACTTTATTTCATTTAAATCATCTCCTGCCAATATTGTGCATGTACAACTAAAAGGTATTAGAAAATCTGCATTTATTAAGTTGCAGCTAGCAGTGGCGGAGTCACTTCATAAGAAGGGTGTCAGGCATGTACCTGCTTTTTCATCATATTTAACTGTATATGAACAACTAATTCAGACCATACTAAATTGGAGAGCATTTCCAACTCGGAGTTTCAACACAGCCCCACTCCGATGTAGCAGATGAATTGAAGAAGTCGGTACAAAATATGCTTAATTACTCCTTTGAGAGCCTCTGTTACACCTTTGTTTTTTCAAGTTTACTGATAAAAATCATAATCCTACTTGTTATACTGCAAGTGGAGGCTATTTTACCTTAAGAGTAGCAAATATATGACGAGGTGTGCATGGTTACGGAGATACAGAGTGTGTTTGGTACGAAGGAAAATGTTTTTCATGAAAAATATTTTTCTAAAAAATATTATGAAAATATTTTTATGGATCACTTATTTTCCTTGTTTGGTTGGTAAGTGAAAAATTTTTTTGGAAAATATTTTTTAGTGTTTGGTTAGAGAGTAGAAAATATTATTTTAGTAAAATATTTTTTCATGCTACTCTTCTCACACCCTCCCCCATTCCCCCAAGTCTCTAAAAATTCACACAAACCCAAAGGAACTAATGTGTTGCTTTATTTTTTTATGCAAAAATAACGTTGAAATTTGTGCTCCATAACTAAAAAAAATACTCTTTTTTTGGTTGAAAAAGAAAGTACTCTTTTTACAATATGAAAATAAAGTACTCATTTTATTGAAATAAAAGAAAATATTTTTTCTACATCATGAAAAGAAAATGCTCATTTTGTTGAAATGAAAAAAATATTTTTTTGTTGAAATGAAAAAAATACTTTTTCTACATGAAAAGAAAGTATTTTTTTGGTTAAAAAATTAAAAAAAATACTTTTTTATATCATGAAAAAAAAATTCATTTGTTGGAATGAAAAAAAATTTATCTATAACATGAAAAGAAAGTACTATTAATAATATTTTTATTTAGGGTGGGGTGGGGTGGGTAAGTGGGG
>MCJB01050030.1:23326-34195 GCA_002018475.1 Nicotiana obtusifolia
TTTCAAAATATTTAAACCAACCAAACATGAGAAAATTAAAAAAAAAATTAAAAAAATATTTTTATTCATACCGAACACATTCATAATTGATTTAATTATAAGAAGGGCATGGAATAATTAATAATTAAACAAATAGCGGATGCTATCCATTATTTTTATTATTCATCACACATGAGATTAATTTCTGTGAGGGTACATTTGACATGAAGATACAACTCAAAAATTGACATTGAATTGATGAATTTGCCTACTCGGCATCATGTTTCAGTGTCTTTAATTTCAGCATAAAAGAAGGTCAATGTTTATCTTTGACTTCGGATAACAATTAAATTTGTACGTAGTTTTAAGGACACGTGATTTGGTTTGATACAAATAAGGGATAATAAAATAAAGACTAAATTCAGTAAATAAATTGAGAGAGAATGCAAACCACAAGCCCAGAATAGCTTGACCTCAATTGATTTCTTTAAGATGGACAAATATGAACCAAATGAATAAAGAAATAACTAAAGCAGACTACTTTTCTGTATATTGATAATCGTTTCTGAGATGCCTTTTACAATTACGCTACCCCTTTATATAGGGAGGGGAATGATTCTTATACAAGGTAAAAAATCTATTTACAAGGTAAAATATCCCTTGATTTACTGATTTCAACGTCCTTGCTGATTTCCGCCGTGATTCCCCCGGAGATACTTACGTATCACGGGATTGGTCTTTCCGTTACGCAAATCTGATAATTTTACCCTAGGACATTTTGCCCTAATCGACCTCAACGATCTCACCTCAGATATCATGGCTTCGAGTTCCGATTCGATGACGCCCGGTCTCGACCTTCGTTCCTTGATGCCTCGACCCCGGTCTATCGAGCAGTAATTCTAATCAACACCAGCCGTATAAATTCGAACCCGATTTTTCCTACAAAAGCGATCCGAGTTCGATCCCATACAGATAGTCTCCTCGTTTTTTGGAGAGTAATGATGAAAAACGATATGAGCCGCAACTTTTTGATTAGGTCAAATGAAGACATACTTATGGCGCGCGTGACACGGAATTCGGGGCGTCACATCAAAAGAAACAAAACATCACATTGATAAATGAGGGCGGCATTGTGACGCACGTGATACGTATCGAAAACATCTTTTCAGAGACCAACTGGGGACAAGCCTCTGCAACGTCTGCAAATGTTAATTAACGCTCCCTCATTTTGGGACGCGAACCGCCACCTTTGAGAGGGCATAAATAGCCTTCTTTATCTTCAGTTTCAAAAGTTTGCGTTATCTGAATATTCTCTTCTTCAAGTTCTCTGAGTTTTCCCGTAAGTGATCCTCCCCTTTATTCTTGTCTCACCCCTACATTTATTAGCTTCTTTAACTCTTCATTAACAATGGCAAAATCATCTAAATCCGTTCCTCAGAAACAGACCCCCTCTTCTTCTCAACCCGCTAAAGATCCTGTGCATGTCGTTGTTGAGGAAACTGTGACCGAACCCCCTTTGAAAGCATTCGTACCGACTGGGTGTTCAATCGGTACCGATTTTAAGGTAGAGAAGGTTTCCTCAGTACCGGGCCGGTGCGAACCGGTCACTAGATACATTTGTTCGATTACGAACAAAATCATCGACAAGGTGAAAGAAGATTGTAACTGGGTTGATAAATGCGTGGTGGTTCCCGCACCGAAGAGGCGATCACCACCCACGTGGAGGGCTACTTGAGTGTTTACACTTATTCCTTCATGTTGGGCCCTTTGGACCCTATCATTGTCGCCTTTTGCAAAAGGTATGAGGTAACGCTGGGTCAGATTCATCCCTCTTTCTGGAGAATAGTCATTCTCTTCCGCTTCTTCGTAAGCAAGATCGACGGGCACCCTTTCACCCTCGATCATCTCCTACGACTATACAGTCCCCGAATTTTCCGAGGGGGCTTAATAAAACTCGCTCGTCGGGCAAGCAAAGCCCCCTTCTCGAGCGTTGATGAGGATAGGGATCGAGGTTGGATGAGCCGATTCATTCGGGTGAAAACATCAGACTTGATTCCGGCCGAAGACATGCCGTTCCCCGAGAAGTGGAACATGAACCGTAAGTGCTATCCCATATTTCAATTTGTTCGATGTTTTTCCTTCGTTATTTCACTAACCAATTTCACATGGTGTAGCTGTATCTCAAACGCCGGCCGTGATTATGCACCTGAAAGAACGGGTCGAAAAAGTGGTGTCCCAAAGGACCTATTCGGAATGTGCCTGGCGCGAGATATCGAAGGGCCGATGGGAGGCCAAAAATCATGGTGAGACCGATAACGTTTAAATTCTAAGCCTTATGTTATTGATAATGTTGTCGATTTATAATTTGCTTCACTCTTCATTTGCAGGTCTATCAAAGGACGTTGAATTGAGGCCAGCGTTCCCTGATAGTGAGGTTCCCTACCATCCCCCGGCCTCAGAGCAGGAGAAGGAGAAAAAGAGGAAAGAAGTCCCTAGTTTTTCCGAGCCCGAGAGAAAGAGACCGAGGAAAAGGATAGCTCGTAAGCCCAAGACCTCGGACTCAATTTATCGGTTGATAGACGAGTCCGAGGAAGACGAAGACTTCGAAATTTTGGGCAACGAGCCGTCTCGGGCAGTCCCCGAGCAGAGGGCTGATGAAACACATCTTCATCGAGTCGAGGGCCCCAAAATGGGGGCGAGAACTGGCACTTCCACCGATGCGAGAGGGGCTGCGCAGGGAATCGGGCCCCATAGAAATAATAGAATCCCCTTCCTTCTCGTAGTCAAACTTTAACGAGGCCCGAGCCGCAAAAGGACACTCCCCGGGCAAAAGCCATATACCGGAAGGCCCTTTACAAGGTTTTTTCGACGGCGTGGAATCGGCGTCTGCAGAAGATACTTTTGGGCTCGGTAATCTAGAAGTACCGAGGAAGAGTCCCTCCACCGGAATGAGCAAGGCATCTTTCGGTGCAAAGCTGGTCGATAGATTTCCTGCTCCGAGTTTAGATCCTGATCGAAAGCGGATAATAAGGTTTGCCATTCCCGAAGATGTTAGGGCCCTTTCTGCTCCTGTAGGGGTGGCTAGCTATCTTCGGTGTTTGGTGACCGAAGAAGATCAGGCCGCGATGAACGAGGTGGACGTACCCTGCTTGTTCAATGAGGCATAACAAGCATTAAATAAGGTAAGTTTCTGATAAGCCTTTTCTGGTGTTCACCATTTTGCATTTCAAACTTCGACTAACTGCCATATTTTCTCTTGTACTTGTAGGCCTCAGTGCTTCATCATGAGGCTTTTCTTCGACAACGGGAAGAATCAGCGCGTTGTGAGCGGCTCGAAGGGGAGATGTCGACCCTTCGGGCCAAACTGGACTTTGTGCGTAGAGAAAATTCTGACTTAATCGAGCAGATGGGGCGGCAGCTCGACCAAATAAACCGATTCCGATCTGAGGCAAATGAGGCCAAAGCAGAAGTCAATGAATGGATAAACAGGATGGATTTGCTGACTTCGGAAAAGGAGGCCCTCCAAGCTCAAATGGTTTCATCGGAAACCCAATTGTTGGAGGCAAAAGGGAAAATCGGGGCTCTGACTAAGAGCACCGATGTGCTTCAATCCCAAGTCGATGCGCACACCTCGTATTGTGAAGTTTTGGTCAATGAGCTGCAGATGGCGAAATCGGAGGTTGCTACATCCAAGGGTGAGGCCGATGAGTTGGTGGCCCAGTACAGGGCCGACGCTGAGGCTACTCAAGATCAATCAACGATTTTGGTTGATTATACCAAGTGTCAAACTCGCCTATCTGTTCTTGAGGAAATACAAGCTCAGGGCTTCAATCTATCAACCGAGATCGATGATGCCAAAAGTATCAAAGCCGAAGCCAGAAAACAAGCCTTCCCAGAAGAAGATGACTCCGAGAATTCGGAATAAAGCGCCTTTTTTTTGTTTGTAATGAAGTCCCCACTTTTGTAAACATACCTTGTGCATATATATATATATATATTAAAGTCTTCTTTTTTTCCATTCCTTGCTGACTCGTTTCGGTTCTTTTTATCAGAACCGATGGTTCGTCTTGGTAAATTTTCTGTTCTTCGAACTCAGTTTAGACTTAGCCAATTCTGGGATATGCCTTAGTAGACTCTCCCTTTCTTCGAATGATTTGGTAGGGCCTTAGCCTCGAAAAGATCTGGGGTTTGCCTCAATAGGTCTTATTTCTCTTCGAGTTTCATTAACTCAGTACGACCTTAGCCTTTTAATAAATCGGGGTTTGCCTTAGTAGGTCTTATTTCCCGTCGAGTTTCATTAACTCGGTATGGCCTTGGCCTTTTAAGAAATCGGGGTTTGCCTTAGTAGGTCTTATTCCCCTTTGATTAAATTTGATTTTTGGATGAATCCCTGAGCAACGTTAGTTTTTGATTGAACAAAGAAAATCAAAACGGCCCTTGGGCTCGGAGACAGAATATCGGTGCAAAAGAACTTTATTCGTATTCAAGTGCTTGTACAATTTACTTAGGGGATAGATCAATCTATTTGGGTATGGTTCTTTTGACCGTTTGACCCTTACATTGATTCCTGATAATCTTTGAGAAGTTTCCCCGAATTGAAGTAGCTAAGCAGTCTTCCGACATTTGAGGTCGATTGAAGTTTAGCACCAAACATTGTTGTCTTCGATATACGACCAGTCTTCAAATCTAAGTTAGCACGTTTTCTGGTTGCCTCATTAAAAACCTTGCCCTAAAACCCAATTTGGGACAAAACCGGTCGAAGGGAAAAAGAGTGCACGCGTGCTATCAGTCCTAATGTCCTGTGCTTTCCGGTTTGAGGTTACTTTACTTGATACCTGCGAGTGTCAGTTCGTCTACGTAACATAAAACAAGCAAAAATGAAGAGTGAAAGATCGTACCTCAACAGTAGTATCGTTTCAGGTGATTTATGTTCCAATTGTTCAGCAGCTGTTTGCCGTCCATTGTTCCGAGCTTGTACGATCCTTTTCAGGTGATCTTTATGATGGAATAAGGCCCTTCCCAGTTCGGCCCCAATTTTCCTTCGTTTGGGTATCGAGTATTGGGTGTGATTTTTCTGAGTACTAGATCTCCAATGTTGAAATGTCGAAGATGCGTTCTCCTGTTGTAGTATCTTTCAATCTTTTGTTTTTGGGCGGCCAATCGAACAAGGGCTGCTTCCCTTCTTTCCTCCAATAGTTCCAAGTTGATATTCATAGCCTCGCGATTCGATTCCTCGGTTACGTAGCGGAACCTGACACTCGGTTCGCCAACTTTGACCGGTATCAAAGCTTTTACACCGTCACTAGGGAGAAGGGGGTGGCTCAGGTGCTGGTTTTCTCTGTTGTGCGATACGTCCATAGGACTTCAGGCAATATTTCTTTCCATTTCCCCTTCGCGTCAGTTAACCTCTTTTTGAGATTTTGAAGTATGGTTTTGTTGGTCGATTCGGCTTGTCCATTGCCGCTGCGGTGATAAGGCATCGATAGGATCCTTTTATTCTTGTTATCTTCGAAGAACTTCGTCACTTTGCTGCCGACGAATTACTTCCCATTATCACACACGATCTCCGAAGGCATCCTAAATCGACATATGATGTGATCCCAAATGAACTCGATCACCTCCTTTTCCCTAACCTTCTCATATGCCTATGCTTCAACCCATTTGGAGAAATAATCAGTCATAAAAAGAATGAATTGAGCCTTACCTGGTGTGTAGGGGAGAGGGCCGACGATGTCCATTCCCCATTTCATGAACGGCCATGGCGACAAGACCGAATGCAACGTCTCCCCGGGCTGATGGATCATCGGGGCGTGTCTTTGGCACTTGTTACACTTGCGAACGAACTCCTTCGCGTCTTTTTCCATATCGATCTAATAATAACCGGCTCTGATTATTTTTCGGATTAGGGATTCGACGTCTGAATGATTCCCGCACGTGCCTTCGTGTATTTCTCTTAAAATATATTCGGTGTCACCCGTTCCCAGACATATCGCGAGGGGGCCACCGAACGTCCTTCTAAATAAGGTTTCGTCATCGGATAAACAGAACCGAGCCGCCTTTGTGTGCAATGTTCTCGATTCTTTTGGGTCCGAGGAGAGCTTACCGGAGCTTAAGTACTTTATGTACTTGTTCCTCCAATCCCAGGTCAGACTTAACGAATTGATTTCGGTGTGGCCTTCCTCCACTACCGACCTCATGAGCTGTACGACCTTTTCGGATTCGATCTCATCATCTTCGACCGATGATCCTAAATTGGCGAGGGCATCGGCCTCGCTATTTTGCTCTCGAGGTATGTGTTGCAGGGTCCATTTCTTGAACCTATGCAGTGTGACTTGTAGCTTGTCTAAATATCTCTGCATTCGTGCTTCCCTAACTTCGAAAGTTCTATTGGCTTGATTCACCACAAGGAGGGAATCGCACTTAGCTTCGATTACCTCCGCTCCCAAGTTTTTGGCTAGTTCTAAACCTGCAATCATAGCCTCATATTCCGCTTCGTTGTTAGTTAGTTTTACAGTCTTGATAGATTGTCGAATCATATTTCCGGTTGGGGGCTTTAGCACGATACCAAGACTCGATCCCTTCGCGTTCGAGGCACCATCTATGAACAGGGTCCATACTCCCGAAAGAGTCCCCGATCCGGCCTGTAGCTCTCTTTCGACCTCGGGTATTAGGGATGGTGTAAAATCGGCAACGAAATTTGCCAACACCTGAGATTTAATTGCAGTACGGGGTCGATATTTGATATCATACCCACTTATTTCGATAGCCCATTTGGCCAATCGGCCGGAGAGTTCGAGATTATGCATTATGTTTCTCAATGGGTAAGTCGTTACGACGCATATGGGATGGCATTGGAAGTAAGGTTTCAGTTTCCTGGAGGCACTCAATAAAGTGAGTGCCAGTTTTTCTAAATAGGGTATCTTGTTTCAGCCTCGCCTAATGTCCTGCTAACGTAATAAATTGGAAAATGCGTATCTTGTTTCTCTCGAACCAGGACTCCACTTACCGCTACCTCCGAGACGGCAAGGTAGAGGTACAGCCGCTCCCCTGTTATTGGTGTATGCAGCAAAGGTGGGCTAGACAGGTACCTTTTAAGTTCTTCTAATGCGTGTTGGCACTCCGGGGTCCACGAGAAGTTGTTCTTCTTTTTCAATAGGTTGAAAAATCGGTGACTCTTATCGGATGATCTCGAAATAAATCGTTCCAGAGCGGCTATACAACCTGTCAGCTTTTGTACGGCCTTTACTTTATCCACGATTGCGATGTCTTCGATAGCCTTGATCTTCTCGGGGTTGATTTCTATTCCTCGATTCGAGACCATGAAACCGAAGAATTTGCTTGAACCCACTCCGAATGCGCATTTATCCGGGTTCAGCTTCATGTTGTATCGTTTCAGCACGTCGAACGTTTCCTGCAAATGGTTCAAATGGTCCTCTGCTCGCAGGGACTTAACTAACATATCATCAATATAAACCTCCATCATTTTTCCTAGTTATTTTTAGAACATTCGGTTCACTAGGCGTTGGTAAGTGGCTCCCGCGTTCTTTAACCCGAATGGCATCATGTTGTAACAGTATGTGCCATATTTAGTGATGAAGGATGTTTTTTCCTGGTCATTCGGGTCCATTTGTATTTGGTTATAGCCAGAGTAAGCATCGAGAAAGCTAAGGGTCTCATGGCCAGCGGTAGCATCGATCATGCGATCGATGTTGGGTAAAGGGAAAGAATCTTTAGGGCATGCCTTGTTTAAATCCTTATAATCTACGCACATTCTTAATCTCTTCCCCTTTTTAGGGACTACTACTACGTTTGCTAACCATTCTGGGTATTTAACCTCCCGAATGGACCCTATCTTTAGAAGCTTAGTTACCTCATCCTTGATGAACGCTTGTTTGATCTCAGATTGAGGCCTTTTTTTTGCTTGACTGGTCGGAATTTCTGATCGATGCTTAGCTTGTAGGTTGTTATCTCCGGTGGTATACCTGTTATGTCGAGGTGGGACCAAGCGAAGATATCTTCTTTACTTATAATAAATTGGATAAGTTTTGCCCTGAGTGAAACTTGTTCGAGTTACTCGATTGTCGATTTGGTTGCATTGGACTTATCGGGACTGACGAATGACCTGGGGTTTCCATAGATGTCATCCTCGAGATGCACTTGTTCACCTTCGTTTGTCGAGGGTGACGCCTGTGATTGCTATTTGACCTTTTGCGAAGGAGCTGCTGGTACCGGTGTTACTTCTTCTACTGCGAACATCTCTTTCGCAGCCGGTTGCTCCCCGCAAACTGTTATAATCCCATCGGACGGTGGGAATTTCAGTACCTGGTGTAGTGTTGAAGGCACTGCTCTTATGTCGTGAATCCATGGTCTCCCGAGCAGGGCGTTGTACCTCATGTCTCCACTGATTACGCAGAACTTTGTCTCTCGAATGGTACCGACAGTGTTTATCGGTAATGTTATTTCGCCTTTGGTCGTTTCACATGCCATGTTGAATCCATTGAGTACCCGGACAATAAGGACAATTCGATCTGTCAGCCCGAGTTGTTCTATAACCCATGATCGGATTATGTTGGCCGAACTACCAGGATCGACCAATACGCGCTTTACTTTAGTCCTGTGTATAAGCGCAGATATCACTAGCGCTTCGTTGTGAAGCTGCATAATCCCTTCTGCATCTTCTTCGCTGAAATGTAGGATTCCCTCTATCGCGTAATCCCGAGTGCGCTTTTCCTGGTTGATGGATATCTTGGTGCGCTTTAGTACCGGACCATGGGGCGCATCTACTCCGCCAATGATCATATTAATCGCGTGTTGCGGCTCTTCCTGGTTCGCTTGTTTATTCCTGTTCCCATAATGATTTTTAGCTCAATCGCTCAAAAACTCTCGAAGATGCCCATTTTCGAGCAACCGTGCCACCTCCTCTCTTAACTGTCGACAATCTTCTGTCCTGTGTCCATGTGTACCATAATATTTGCATATCAAATTGGGGTCTCTTTGGGCAGGGTCCGATTGTAACGGTTGAGGCCACTTAGTGTCCTTGATATGACCGATAGCTGATACGAGAGTAGCCGCATTGACGTTGAAGTTGTACTCCGATAACCGCGGTGCTTTTCGGTGACCGGTGGTTCTCTCGAAATTGCTTCTCATCAGAGGTCCCCGGTTGTTTCGACTATGATCATTCCTTCTCTCGTGTCTCGGGGAGTCCTGCCTTGCTGGAGTGATTTTCCTATCCCCATGATATGGTCGATGCCGATCTCTGTTCAGCCTCGGCTCCCGATGAATATCCCTTCGAATCCTATCATGAGCTCTGATAGGGTAAATAGATCCCGAAAGGGCTCCAAGTTAGTCATCCTCGACTCTGATCTTTGACTGGTATCGATTGTGTATATCAGCCCATGTGACGGCCGGATATTCTATCAAGTTCTGCTTAAGTTGCTGTGAAGCCATTGAACTTCGAGCGTTGAGCCCTTGGGTGAAGGCTTGTACGGACCAATCGTCAGTGACTGGTGGCAGGTCCATCCGCTCCATCTGAAAACGAGATACAAATTCTCTGAGCATCTCATTATCCTTTTGCTTGACTTTGAACAGGTCCGACTTCCGCGTTTCCACTTTGATAGCGCCTGCATGCGCTTTTACGAAGGAATCTGCAAGCATAGCAAAAGAGTCGATGGAATTAGGGGGTAAGTTGTGATACCAAGTCATGGCCCCCTTTGACAAGGTTTCTCCGAACTTTTTCAAAAGAACGGACTCGATCTCGTCGTCTTCTAAGTCGTTTCCCTTTATGGCACATGTGTATGCGGTCACGTGCTCGTTTGGATCGGTTGTCCCGTTGTACTTGGGAATTTTCGGCATGTGAAATTTCTTCGGTGTGGGTTTTGGAGCGGCGCTTGACGGGAAAGGTTTCCACACAAACTTTTTGGAATCCAAGCCTTTCAATATCGGGGGTGCTCCTGGGATTTGATCCACCCTCGAATTGTATGTTTTCACCTTTTTGTCGTTGGCCTCGATCTTCTTTTCGCCAGACTTGACTCGTCTGGTTAGTTCCTCGAGAATCTTCATGATCCCGGAGTTTGCCCTCGACCCGCCTTCGTTCGGTTCCTTTGCGATTGATTCATTCTCAGGAATGGTTCCCCAAGAAGGGCCGATCTCAACCTTGTTCGATATTTGGCTTCGATTTAGCAGTTGTGCAATGGCCGCTTACTGGGCTTGCAACATGTTAAAGATCATTCTGAGGTTGATCTCGTCCCCTTCGTCGTTTTGGGGTCCCTGAGTTGTTGATCAGTGTTCTCTACGAACGCTGTTTGATGGATCAGTAGTTCGATCCACATCGACCGCCATTTGTGAATTAGCGTCGACCGGAACTTCAACACCGGGTGCTACGTTGTTGCTTTCACCCTGATGATCAAATTCGTTATCGACGTACAGAGGCACAGATTGTGAATATGACATGGTTGTACTGTAACCTGAAATCAAAGATACTTCACAGAACAAGTGTAAAATAATTTGAGTGACAGAAAACTGTATCAAACGCTCACTATTATCCTTAGCCCCACGGTGGGCGCCAAACTGTTTACCCTTGGCTTCGGATAACAATTAAATTTGTACGTGATTTTAAGGACACGTGATTTGGTTTGATACAAATAAGGGATAATAAAATAAAGACTAAATTCAGTAAATAAATTGAAAGAGAATGCAAACCACAAGCCCAGAATAGCTAGACCTCAATTGATTTCTTTAAGATGGACAAATATGAACCAAAATGAATAAAGAAATAACTAGAGTAGACTACTTTTCTGTATATTGATAATCGTTTCTGAGATGCCTTTTACAATTACGCTACCCCTTTATATAGGGAGGGGAATGATTCTTATACAAGGTAAAAAAATCTAT
>MCJB01050030.1:34215-59961 GCA_002018475.1 Nicotiana obtusifolia
TGGGTTGATGAGGGTTGGTGGGGATGGGGAATAGGGTAGGGAAGGTTGAGAAGGAATTTTAGAAAATGTTTTCCCTTCTCTTGATACGGAAAATATTTTCCTCCAATTGAAGAAAATGAGTTTATGAAGAAAATATTTTTCAAAATATTTAAACCAACCAAACATGAGAAAATTAAAAAAAAAATTAAAAAAATATTTTTATTCATACCGAACACATTCATAATTGATTTAATTATAAGAAGGGCATGGAATAATTAATAATTAAACAAATAGCGGATGCTATCCATTATTTTTATTATTCATCACACATGAGATTAATTTCTGTGGCTGCATACGATCGACGTTACCGACCAATTTATAACTTGGACCATATGGTGAGTAACGTAATTTCTGTGAGGGTACATTTGACATGAAGATACAACTCAAAAATTGACATTGAATTGATGAATTTGCCTACTCGGCATCATGTTTCAGTGTCTTTAATTTCAGCATAAAAGAAGGTCAATGTTTATCTTTGACTTCGGATAACAATTAAATTTGTACGTAGTTTTAAGGACACGTGATTTGGTTTGATACAAATAAGGGATAATAAAATAAAGACTAAATTCAGTAAATAAATTGAAAGAGAATGCAAACCACAAGCCCAGAATAGCTTGACCTCAATTGATTTCTTTAAGATGGACAAATATGAACCAAAATGAATAAAGAAATAACTAGAGTAGACTACTTTTCTGTATATTGATAATCGTTTCTGAGATGCCTTTTACAATTACGCTACCCCTTTATATAGGGAGGGGAATGATTCTTATACAAGGTAAAAAAATCTATTTACAAGGTAAAATATCCCTTGATTTACTGATTTCAACGTCCTTGCTGATTTCCGCCGTGATTCCCGCCTAGATACTTACGTATCACGGGATTTCTGGTCCTTCCGAAAATCTGATAATTTTACCCTAGGACATTTTACCCTAATTGACCTCAACGATCTCACCTCAGATATCATGGCTTCGAGTTTCGATTCGATGACAGCTCGGTCTCGACCTTCGTTCCTTGATGCCTCGACCCCGATCTATCAAGCAGTAATTCTAATCAACACCTGCCGTATAAATTCGAACTCGATTTTCCCTACACAAGCGATCCGAGTTTGACCCATACAGTCAAAAAAGTCACCACTGTAGAAATCTTTTGATCTTTTCTTGATTTAGTTTGTCTCATAGAACCATGGGTTGTGTATAAGCTTAAAACTATCACCAGATTATTTTCTTCCCTATAGATAGATAATATATACAGAGAGGACGATTGTTTCCTTGTTTTAGAAATTATTGTTATAGTTAAATAATTTGTTCTCGAGTAATAATGAAACAAATAAAGAGTAATTAAATTCCTAATAAGAAAGTTCGATTGCTTATGATCAGCCTAACTCATTTCAGGAAGAATGATTGCATTCTTCGATTTCATATTGCTTTTGGAAACTATTATGTATTGTAGTCTCTTTCTATTCTTCAAATTCGTTATTGCGAAGTTTTTCACTCATTGTTACTTATTTTATTAATTGTTTCAATTATACTGCACTTCTTGTTACTTTCCCCCCTTCTCTTCTATTCCCATAAACACACGTTGCAGGTTGCACCAAAACTCCAAAACATGCCACTTGTCAAAGAAGACAGTTTATAATCCAATATCTTACGTAACAAATTGCAGCTCCCGAGGCTGGCACAATTATCAAAAACCAGCCCCCTCCATTATTATCCTTGTGTTTGAATATATCAAGAACGAAAGATACCCACATTTTTATCATCTGACGCACATAACGCCATGCAATTCTCTAATTTTAGACCCATATCGATAAGCCTTACCCCATTAAAATATATGAAAACGAAAATCATTAACTCAGTAGCTATCCACACACTATAAATTTCACCAATCTAAAGCACCATTTCCTCCTCGTTATATTGCAGCCAGCTGCTACATTGAAAACAAAGAACCAAAAAATTATTAGTGAAAACTACCAAAGAAGAAAAAATGGTTAGCTTTGAGACATTTCTTCAACCCAATATCTCAGTTCTAAAAAAGAGCAGTGGAATGATGGGTTATGATGTGCCTGAAGGAGTGGACATTAGGGGAAGATATGATCCTGAATTTTCCAAGATTTTAACTAGGGATGCTTTGCAATTTGTAGTTGATTTGCAGAGGGAATTCAGGAACCATATTAAGTATGCTATGGAATGCAGAAAAGAGGCCAAAATGAGGTATAATAGTGGTGGTTTGCCGGGTTTTGATCCGGCAACTAAATATATTAGGGAAGGAGAGTGGATGTGTGCTCCTGTGCCACAGGCTGTGGCTGATCGGAGGGTGGAGATAACTGGACCTGTCGAGAGGAAAATGATTATCAATGCCCTTAATTCTGGTGCCAAAGTTTTCATGGTACGTCCGAGAATTTTTACACTATCAGTCACTTGAAATATATAAATAGAAGTAGTAACTTGGAAATCAAGGTCAGTTATCTATTAGAAGAGATTATAATATACTGATAGTATAAAATTTCTTTGCTTATATAAGTTAAATTCAATAGTCATTGGTTTGGGGAATTTATCTATTTGTTGACTCAAAGTACAACTTCTAATAGTGACTAGAAAGATGTTAACGGTCAAGATTTAAGAAAGGGAAATATGAAGGAAACTCAAGTACTATTGAATGTAGCCGTTGTGACCAAATTTAAGAAACAAGTGATTTTTTATATAGTGGTCACCTTATGAAATGACTAGAAGTGGAGATTGTAATGCAATACCATATGAGAGTGAATTTGTCATGTAGGAAGCATATCAATAGCGTTTTATCAGTTACGATTTGAATAGAAGAACTTTCTTTTATATGATGGTAAAAGAAAACTAGTTTAGTTATAGTACTAATAATGGTAAAATTTAGCAGATCAGTGTTAGAAAGAGTGAATAGCATGATAGATTTACTAATGATATCTCCCCATGTTCAAAATAATTGGGTAAAAAGCTAGTGTAGATTATATTGAAGAAATAATTAATTTAAGCAAATCAAGTTAACTTCAAAAACTTAAAGTACATCCACAATATGTACATTTTGTTTTTTCTTCCTACATATCAGAGTGATGCAGTTTATAAATTAGTGCTAATCAAGTTCCATTAATTAACTCCTAGATTTGTTGTGTATATTCCACAGGCAGATTTTGAAGATGCACTGTCACCAAGTTGGGAGAATCTAATGAGAGGCCAAGTAAATTTGAGAGATGCGGTGAATGGAACAATATCATTCCATGATCAAGCCAGAAACAGAGTTTATAAACTGAATGATCAGACGGCTAAGCTATTCGTGCGCCCAAGAGGCTGGCATTTGCCCGAAGCTCACATCTTCATTGATGGTGAACCTGCCACTGGTTGCCTTGTCGACTTCGGCCTCTACTTTTTCCACAACTTTGCCAACTTCCGCAAGGCACAAGGACAAGGATTTGGACCCTTTTTCTATCTCCCCAAAATGGAAAATTCTAGGTTAGTGGTCTTCTTATCAGTTAAATTTAAATAGTATTTGAAAGTTAAAACTTCAAGAAATGTAGTAAATGTTTTTCTTTTGTTTGGACAGGGAAGCAAGAATATGGAACAATGTGTTTGATAAGGCAGAGAAATGGGCTGGAATTGAGAAAGGAAGCATTAGGGCCACTGTCCTAATTGAAACACTTCCGGCTGTGTTTCAAATGAATGAGATATTGTATGAACTGAGGGACCATTCTGTTGGCCTCAACTGTGGTAGATGGGATTACATTTTCAGCTACGTCAAGACTTTCCAGGCGCACCCCGACCGCCTTCTCCCTGATAGAGTTCTTGTTGGCATGTCTCAACACTTCATGAGAAGTTACTCTGACTTGCTCATCCACACTTGTCATAAGCGCGGTGTCCACGCTATGGGAGGCATGGTATGTCAATATTCAACTCCGTTATTTCAGTTTAGTTAATTCTACACAAGCATATCTATATATACATGCACTACCATGTATAGTTATTTTAAACTATCAGGTTTAATTAGCAACAACAGTGTAAGATATTCATAGCAAGTTGCATATGGTAGCCTGGAAAATACAATAAAATAGCATGATTTAAAAGGTTAAAATACACTAATAATGTAAAGCTCTTAATGTTGTCGGTGTAAAAGGGCAGCCCGGTGCATTAAACTCCCGCGCTCCCAGCAAATACAATAAAATAACCTGATGTAAAAGGTTAAAATACACTAATAATATAAAGCTCTTAATACTGTCAGTCTAAAAGGGTAGTCCCATGCACTAAGCTCCCCCTGTGCGCGGGATCTGGTGAAGGGTCGGATCATAAGGGTCTATCGGACGTAGCCTTACCTTATATTTCTGCAAGATGCTGTTTTCACGGCTCAAACTGGTCGCATCGAAGCAACTTTACTAGTTACGCCAAGGCTCCCCTTCTAAGACTGTTAGTGTATAGAAGTTAAATCTTGTATTATAACATGAAGTCAAATAGAATGACATAGTTAAATGTCATATGGACAAAGGAAGCATCAGAATGCGTTAGGCTAACTGGTATCTTATTGGTACATTATCAAAATTGATGCATAATGGCATAGTGGGATTCTTGAAACAGGCAGCTCAGATACCAATCAGAGATGATCCAGCAGCAAATGAGGCAGCATTGGAACTAGTAAGGAAAGATAAGCTAAGAGAAGTGAAGGCAGGACATGATGGAACATGGGCAGCTCACCCTGGCCTAATTCCAGCTTGCATGGAAGTCTTCACTAACAACATGTCCAATGCTCCTAACCAAATCCACTCCGTGAAGCGCCAAGATGCATCGGTCCTAACTGAAGAAGACCTGCTGCAGAGGCCAAGAGGTGTCCGAACAATGGAGGGTCTCCGGCTCAACACCCGAGTGGGAATTCAGTATTTAGCAGCCTGGCTAACAGGGGCTGGCTCTGTCCCTCTATATAACTTGATGGAAGATGCTGCCACAGCTGAGATTAGCAGAGTCCAAAACTGGCAGTGGTTGAAATATGGAGTGGAATTGGACGGAGATGGACTTGGAGTGAAGGTGAATTTGGACCTTTTTGGAAGAGTGGTTGAAGAAGAAATGGCTAGAATTGAGAAAGAAGTTGGAAAGGAGAAATTCAAGAAGGGAATGTACAAGGAGGCTTGCAAGTTATTCACAAGGCAATGTACTGCACCAATCTTGGATGATTTTCTGACTCTTGATGCCTACAATAACATTGTCATGCACCATCCTATTGCATCTTCCCGCCTCTAAATTTCGCAGCGTAATTTGCTTTTTCGATCAATCTGTTGTCTCTGTATTGTGACTGCACTGCTATCTTCCCCAGTAATAATGAAAGAAAAATGGAACTTCGCCTTTGCGGAGATAGCTGATTATCCAAAGGCTCTCTTTTTCAGCTTTTGCAATTCAATCAATCTGTTATCTGTATTGTGAGTACTGCTATCTTTCCCTGTAATAATAAGGACAGTTGTTCATTTATTGTCCTCTTTTTCTGGTACGTACAATTATTTTCTTTTGGATATTCGGGTTAAAATTTTGATGAATTCAGGATAGTACAGGTTGTGTGTTTATCTTTAGCTTCGGATACCAATTGAATTTGTACGTGGTTTTAAGGACACGTGATCTGATTTGATACAAATAACGAATAATATAATAGAAATTAAAGTCAGTAAATAAATGGAGAAGAAATGCAAACCACAAGTCTTGAATAGCCTTGGTCTTGACTGATTTCTCCAAGATAAACAATAGATATGAAAGAAACCAAACGAATAAAGTAATAATAAAAGCAGACTTCTTTTTTATGTATTGATGATTGTTTTTTGTGATGTCTTAGAATGATTACATTGCCCCTTTATATAGCGTGGGGAGAATCTTTTATACAAGGCAAGAATCTGTTTATAAGGTAAAATATCTCTTGATTTGCTGATTTAACGGTCTTATTGATTGGTGCCGTGATTCCCTGCGAGATGCTTACTTATCGCAGGATTTCAGGTTCTTTCATCATTCAAATTTGATAACTTACTCTAGGGCATTTCCCGGAATCGAGCTCAATAGGTTCACCTCGGGAGTCATGGCTTCAAGTTCTGATTCGATGTTGTTCGGTCTCGACCTTCGATCTTTGATACCTCGATATTCCTGCTTCGATGTTATTCGGTCTCGTTCTTCGATCTTTGATATTTTGACCTCGATTTACCGAACAGTAATTACGATCGATACCAACCGTATAAACTAGAGCCCGATCTGTCCCCATATAGGCGGTCCGAGTTCGACCCCATACAGATAGTCCCCTTGTTTTTTGGAGAGTAACGACGAAAAATAATATGAGCCGTAACTTTTTGATTAGGTTAAATAGCGACATACTTATGACGCGTGTGGCACGAAAGTCGGAGCGTCCCATCAAAAGAAACGAATTATCATATTGATAAATGACGGTGGAACTGTGACGTACGTGGTATGCGTCGAAAATGTCTCGTCAGAGACAAACTTGGGGACAAACCCCTGCAACCTCAGTACATCCTAATTAATGCTTCGTCGCTTTGGGACGCGAACCACCGCTTTTGAGGGGCTATAAATACCCTTCTCTGTCTTCACTTTTAGGAGTTTAAGCAATCTGAACATTTGAATAATTCTCTTCTTCAAATTCTCTAAGTTTTCTTGCAAGCGATCTCCTCTTTGTTCTTATCTCACTCCTGCATCTTTTAACTTCTTTATCTCCTAATTAACAATGGCGAAAACCTCTAAGTCCGTTCCTCAGAGACAGACCCCTTCTTCTTCTCAACCTACTGAAGATCCTCAGCATGTTGATGTTGAGGAAACCATGGTTGAACCTTCTTTGAAGGCATTCATACCGACTGGATGTTCGATCGGTACCGACTTTAAAGTAGATAAGACTTCTTCAGTACCGGACCGGTGTGAACCGGTCACTAGGTATATTTGTTCGATTACGGACAAAATCCTTGACAAGGTTAAAGAAGATTGTAATTGGATCGGTAAGTGCATGTTCGTTCCTGCACCGGAAGAGGCGATCACCACCCACGTGGAGGGTTATTTGAGTGTTTACACTTATCCCTTCACGTTGGGCCCTTTGGACCCTGTTATTGTTGCCTTTTGCAAAAGGTACGAGGTAACATTGGGTCAGATCCACCCTTCTTTCTGGAGAATAGTCATTCTCTTTCGCTTTTTTGTAAGCAAGATCACGGGCACCCTTTCACCGTCAATCACCTTCTGCGGTTATACAGTCCACGACTCTTCCGAGGGGGATTAATAAAACTTGCTCGCCGGGAAAGCAAAGCCCCCTTCTCAAGTATCGACGAGGATAGGGATCGAGGCTGGATGGGCCGATTTGTTCGAGTGAAAACATCGGACCTGATTCCGGCTGAAGACATGCCGTTCCCCGAGAAGTGGAACATGAACCGTAAGTGTTATCCCATATTTTAACTTGTTCAATGTTTTTTCCTTCGTTATTTTACTAACCAGTTCCATATGATGTAGCCGTATCCTGTATGCCGGCCGCGATTCCTCATCTGAAGGAATGGGTCGAAAGAGTAGTGTCCCAAAGACCCTATTGGGAACGTGCCTAGCGCGAGCTCTCGAAGGGCCGATGGGAGGCCCGACACCATGGTGAGACCGGTTAAGTTCGAACTCAACGTCTTATGTTATTGATTTCTTATTTGCTTTACTCTTCATTTGTAGGTTTATCAAAGGACGTTGAATTGAGGCCAGCGTCCCCTGGTAATGAGGTTCCCTGCCAGCCCCCTGCTTCAGAGCAGGAGAAAGAGAAAAAGAGGAAAGAAGCCCTCAGTTTTTCTGAGCCCGAGAGAAGGAGACCGAAGAAAAGGATAGCTCGTAAGCCCCAAGAGCAGCATTGATGACAGGATACTATCCTCGGACTCACTTCGTCGGTTGAGGGACGAGTCCGAGGAAGATGAAGATTTCGACTTTTTGGGTAACGAGCCGTCTCAAACTGAAGAACGGGGAGTCCCCGAGCAGGGAGCCGATGAAACACACCTTCATTGGGTCGAGGGCTCCGAAATGGGGACGAGAACTGGGGCTTCTGCCGATGCGAGAGGGGCTGCGCAGGGAACCTCGGGCCCCATAGAAACAATAGACTTCCCTTCCTTCTCGGAGTCAAACTTTAACGAGGCCCGAGCCGCAAAAGGACACTCCCCGGGCAAAAGCCATATACCGGAAGGCCCTTTCTGAGGTATCTTCGATGGTGTGGATTTGGTGTTTGCTGAGGATACCTTTGGGCTCGGTAATCTAGAAGTACCGAGGAAAAGTCCCTCCACCGGTACGAGCAGGGTTTCTTTCGGTTCGAAGTTAGTCGATAGATTTCCTGCTCGGAGTTCAGATCCTGATAGGAAGCGGATCATATCCTTCCCCATTCCCGAAGATGCTAAGGTCCTTTCCGCTCTTGTAGGGGTGGATATACCCTTCTTGTTCAATGAAACTCAGTAAGCATTGAATAGGGTAAGTTTCTGATAAGCCTTATCTGGTGTTCACTGTTTTGCACTTTAAAACTTCAACTAACTGTCATATTTCCTTCCGTGTTTGCAGGCCTCGGTGCTTCATCATGAGGCTTTTCTTCGTCAGCGGGAAGAATCGGGACGTTGCGAGCGGCTCGAAGGGGAGATGGTGAGCCTTCGGGCCGAACTGGATTTTGTACGGAGAGAGAATTCTGGCTTAGTCGAGCAGATAGGGCAACAGCTCGATCAAATAACCCCACTCCGATCGGAGGCAAGCGAGGCTAGAGCTGAAGCCAATGAGTGGAAAAGCAGGATGGATCAGCTGGCTTCGGAAAAAGAGGCCTTCCGTGCTCAGTTAGTTTCATCAGAAACTCAACTGACGGAAGCAAAAGGGAGAATCGAGGCTCTGACTAAGAGCACCGACGTACTCCAATCCCAAGTCAGCGTGATCACCTCGGATCAAGATGTTTTGGCCAACGAGCTGCATATGGCGAAATCGGAGGCTGCTGCAACCAAAGTTGAGGCCGATGAGTTGGTTGCCCAGTATAAGGCCGACACCGAGGCTACTCAAGATCAATCAAAAATATTGGTTGATCACATGAAGTGGAAAACTCGCCGGTCCGTCCTCGAGGAGATACATGCTCGGGGCTTCGATCTATCAGCCGAGATCGAGGATGCCAAAAGGATCGAGGCTGAAGCCAGAAAGCAAGCCTTTCCGGAGGAAGATCACTCCGAGAACTCGGAATGAAGCGCCTTCTCTTGTCTTTTTTGATATTATGTAATGACGTCCCCATCTTTGTAATCATATCTTGTATATATATAAAAGCCTTTTTTCCTTTCCTTCTTTTTATTGCTGACTTGTTTTAATTCTTTCCATTAGAACCGATGGTTTGTCTCGGTAGATTTTCTGTTCCTCGAATTCAATTTGAACTTGGCCAATTCTGGGATCTGCCTTAGTAGGTTTTTCTTTCCTTCGATTAACTCGGTATGGCCTTAGCCTTGTAAAGATTCGGGGTTCGCCTTAGTAGGTCTTATTCCCCTTCGAGTTTCGTTAAATCGGTATGGCCTTAGCCTTTTAAGAATCGGGGTTGGCCTTAGTAGGTCTTATTCCCCTTCGAGTTTCGTTAACTCGGTATAGCCTTAGCCTTTTAAGAATAGGGGTTGGCCTTAGTAGGTCTTATTCCCCTTCGAATAAATTTGATTTTTTAATGAATCCCTGAGCGATGGCAGTATTTAATTGAACAAAGAAAATCAAAACGGCCCTTGGGCTCGGAGACAGGATATTGGTGCAAGAGATCTTTATTCTTGTTCACGTGCTTGTACAGTTTATTTAGGGGATAGATCAATCTATTTGGGTACGGTTCCTTTAAACGTTTGACCCTTACATCGATTCCTAATGACCATTGATTTTAGGGATGTTCCCCGAATTGAAGTAGCCAAGCAACCTTCCGATATTTGAGGTCGATCGATGATTAGCACCGAATATTGTTGTCATCGATCTATGATCGGTCTTCAAATCTAAGTTAGAATGATTTACTAGTTGCCTCATTAAAAACCTTGCCGTAAAATCCAATTTGGGACAAAATCAGTCGAAGGGAAAAAGAGTGCAACGCGTGCTTTCAGTCCTAACATCCCGTACTTTCCGATTCGAGGCTACTTTATTTGATACCTGCGAATGTTAGTTTGTCGATGTAGCATAAAAACAAGTAAAAATGAGGAATGAAGGATCGTACCTTAACAGTAGTATCGTTTCAAGTGATTTATGTTCCAGTTGTTTGGCAGCTGTTTGCCGTCCATCGTTCCGAGCTTGTATGATCCCTTTTCGGTAATCTTTATGATGGAATAAGGTCCTTCCCAGTTTGGTCCCAATTTCCCTTCGTTCGGGTTTCGTGTGTTGGGTGTGACCTTCTTGAGTACTAAATCTCCGATGTTGAAATGTCGAAGATGGGTTCTCCTGTTATAGTATCTTTCCATCTTTTGTTTTTGAGCGGCCAATCGAATGAGGGCAGCTTCCCTTCTTTCGTCCAATAGTTCCAGATTCATATTCATAGCCTCGTGGTTCGATTCTTCGGCCGCATAGCGGAACCTGACACTTGGTTCACCGACTTCGACCGGTATCAAAACTTCAGCACCGTACACCAGGGAAAAGTGAGTGGCTCCGGTGCTAGATTTCTCCCATAGTACTTCGGGCAATATCTCTTTCAATTTGTCCTTCACATCGGTTAACCTCTTTTTGAGATTTCGAAGTATTGTTTTGTTGGTAGATTCGGATTGTCCATTCCCGCTGGGGTGGTAGGGCGTTGATAGGATTCTTTTGATCTTGTTATCTTCAAGGAACTTCGTCACTTTGCTACCGACGAACTGTTTCCCATTGTCACACACGATCTCTGATGGCATCCCAAACCGACATATGATGTGATCCCAAATGAACTCGATTACTTCTTTTTCCCTAACCTTCTCATATGCCTGCGCTTCCACCCATTTGGAGAAATAATCAGTCATAAAAAGAATGAATTGAGCCTTACCTGGTGTGTAGGGAAGAGGGCCAACGATATCCATTCCCCATTTCATGAACGGCCATGGTGATAAGATCGAATGCAACGTTTCTCCGGGATGATGGATCATCGGGGCATGTCTTTGACATTCATTACACTTGCGAACGAACTCCTTCGCGTCCTTTTCCATGTCGATCCTAAAAAAAACCGGCTTTGATTATTTTTTGGATTAGGGGTTCGGCACCGGAATGATTCCTACAAGTGCCTTCGTTGATTTCTCTTAAAATGTATTCAGTGTCACCCGATCCTAGACATATTGCGAGGGGGCCGCCGAACGTTCTTCTAAATAGAGTTCCGTCATCGGATAAACAGAATCGAGCCACCTTTATACGCAAGGCTCTTGATTCTTTTGGATCTGAGGGGAGTTTCTTGGAGCTGAGGTATTCTATGTATTTGTTCCTCCAATCCCAGGTCAGACTCGTCGTATTGATTTCCGCGCGGCCTTCTTCCACTACCGACCTAATGAGCTGTACGACCTTTTCGGATTCGATCTCATCATCTTCGATCGATGATCCCAAACTGGCGAGGACATCGGCTTCGCTGTTTTGCTCTCGAGGTATGTGTTGTAAGGTCCATTCTTTGAACCTATGCAGTGTAACTTGTAGTTTGTCTAAATATCTTTGCATTCGTCCTTCTCTGACCTCGAAAGTTCTGTTGACTTGATTCACCACAAGAAGGGAGTCGCACTTAGCTTCGATTATTTTCGCTCCCAGGCTTTTGGCTAGTTCTAAACTTGCAATCATGGCCTCATATTTTGCTTCATTGTTAGTTAATTTCACAGTCTTGATAGACTATCGAATTTTGTTACCTGTTGGGGTCTTTAACACAATACCAAGCCCCGATCCCTTTGCGTTCGAGGCACCATCAGTGAACAGGCTCCACACTCCCGAAGGAGTCCCTGATCCAGCCTATAGCTCTCTTTCGATCTCGGGTATTAGAGATGGTGTAAAATCGGCGACAAAATCTGCCAACACCTGAAATTTAATGGCGGTTCGGGGTCGATATTCGATATCATACCCACTTACTTCGATAGCCCATTTGGCCAATCGGCCGGAGAGCTCGAGCTTATGCATTATGCTTCTTAACGGGTAAGTCGTTACGATGCATATGGGATGACATTGGAAATAAGGCTTCAGTTTCCTGGAAGCACTCAACAAAGCGAGTGCCAGTTTTTCCAAATGAGGGTACCTAGTTTCTGCCTCACCTAAGGTTCTGCTAACGTAATAATTAGAAATTATGTACCTTGCTCTTCTCGAACTAGAACTCCACTTACCACTACTTCCGAGACCGCAAGGTAAAGGTACAGCCATTCACCTGTCTTCGGTGTATGTAGTAAGGGCGGGCTAGACAGATACCTTTTAAGCTCTTCTAAAGCGTGTTGGCATTCCGATGTCCATGAGAAGTTGTTCTTCTTTTTCAATAGATTGAAAAATCGATGGCTTTTATCGGATGATCTTGAAATAAATCGTCCCAAAGCGACTATATGGCCTGTCAGCTTTTGTACAGCCTTCACATTATCTACAACCGTGATGTCCTCGATAGCCTTGATCTTTTTGGGGTTGATTTCTATTCCTCGATTCGAGACCATGAAACCGAGGAACTTGCCCGATCCCACACCAAACGCGCATTTTTTCGGGTTCAGCTTTATGTTGTATTGCTTCAGCACGTCGAATGTTTCTTGCAAATGGTTCAAATGGTCCTCTGCTCGCAGGGACTTAACTAACGTATCATCAATATAAACTTCCATCATTTTTCCTAGTTGTTTTTCAAACATTCGATTTACTAGGCGTTGGTATGTGGCTCCTGCATTTTTTAACCCGAATGGCATCATGTTGTAGCAGTATGTGCCATACTTAGTGATTAAGGATGTTTTTTCTTGGTCAGACGGGTCCATTCGTATTTTGTTATAGCCAGAGTAAGCATCGAGAAAGCTAAGGGTCTCATGGCCAGCGGTAACATCGATCATGCAATCGATGTTAGGTAAAGGGAAAGAATCTTTTGCGCATGCCTTATTTAGATCCTTATAATCTATTCACATTCTTAGTTTATTCCCTTTTTTAAGGACTACTACTACGTTTGCTAACCATTCCGGGTATTTAACCTCCCGAATGGACCCTATCTTTAGAAGCTTAGTTACCTCATCCTTGATGAATGCGTGTTTGATCTCGGACTGAGGCCTCCTTTTTTGCTTGACTGGTCAGAACTTCTTATCTAGGCTTAGCTTGTGAGTTGTTATCTCCGGTGGTATACCTGTTATATCAAGGTGGGACCAACCGAAGCAATCTTCGTTAATTATAATAAATTGGATAAATTTTGTCCTGAGCTTGAAGTTTAGGCCCGAGCCTAGGTATACCTTTCGTTCCGGCAAGTCTTCTCGGAGTGCGACTTGCTCGAGTTCCTCAATTGTTGATTTGGTAGCATCGGATTCATCGGGACTGATGAAAGATTTGGGAATCTCGTAATCGTCATCCTCGAGATATGCTTGTTTATCTACGTTTGTCGAGGATGATGTCTGTGATTTCTATTTCATTTTGTTCTCGACCCTTTGTGAAAGAACTGCTGGTACTAGTGTTATTTCTTCCACTGTGAACATTTTTTTCGCAGCCGGTTGCTCCCCGTAAACCGTTATAATTCCATCGAGTGATGGGAATTTCAGTGCTTGATGCAGCGTCGAAGGCGCAGCTCTCATGTCGTGGATCCATGGTCTCCCAAATAGAGCGTTGTACCTCATGTCCCCACCGATGACGCAAAATTTCGTTTCTCGAATGGTTCCGGCAGTGTTTATCGGCAACGTTATTTCGCCCTTGGTTGTTTCACACGCCATGTTGAACCCATTGAGTACTCGGACTGTAGGGAGAATTCGATCTGTCAGACCGAGTTGTTCCACGACCCATGACCAGATTATATGGCCGAACTGCCTGGGTCGACCAATACGCGCTTCACTTTAATTATGTGTATAAGCACAGATATCACTAGCGCGTCATTGTGAGGTTGTATAATCCCTTCCGCATCTTCCTCGCTAAAATGTAAGATTCCCTCCATCGCGTAATCTCGAGTACGTTTTTCCCTGGTGATGGATATCTTGGTGCGTTTCAGCATCGGACCTTGAGGGGCGTCTATTCCGCCAATAATCATGTTAATCGTGTGTTGTGGCTCTTCTTGGTTTGCTTATTTATTTCTGTTTCCGTAATGATTCTTCGCTCGGTCGCTCAAAAATTCTCGAAGATGTCCGTTTTCGAGCAACTTTGCCACCTCTTCTCTTAATTGTCGGCAATTTTCTGTCCTGTGTCCGTGTGTACCGTGATATTTGCATATCAGATTATGATCCCTTTGGGCCGAATCTGATTGTAACGGTCGAGGCCACTTGGTGTCCTTGATGCGACCGATAGCTGATACGAGAGTAGCCGCATCAACATTGAAATTGTATTCCGATAACCGTGGTGTTTCTTGGTGACCGGTAGTTCTCTCGAAATTGCCCTTAATTATGGGCCCTCGGTTATTCTGACTTTGATCGTTTCTCCTTTTGTGTCTCGGGGAGTTTTGCCTTGCCGTAGTGATTTTTCTGTCCGCATGATATGGCCGATGCCAATCTCTATTCAGCCTTGGTTCACGATAAATCTCCCTTCGAACTCTATCATGAGTTCTGACGGGATAAATGGATCCCAAAGGGGCTCCAAGTTGATCATCTTCGACTCTGATTTTTTATTGCTATCGGTTATGTACATCTGCCCATGTGACGGCTGGATATTCTATCAAGTTTTGCTTGAGTTGTTGTGAAGCCGTCGAACTTCGAGTGTTGGGCCCCTAAGTGAAGACTTGAACAGCCCAATCATCAGTGACCGGTGGCAGGTCCATCCGCTCTATCTGAAAACGAGATACAAATTCTCTAAGCATCTCGTTATCTTTTTGTCTAACTTTGAATAGGTCCGACTTCCACGTTTCTACTTTGATAGCGCCTGCATGTGCTTTTACAAAGGAATCTGCAAGCATAGCGAAATAGTCAATGGAATTAGGGGGTAAGTTATGATACCATGTCATGGACCCCTTCGACAAGGTTTCCCCGAACTTTTTCAAAAGAACGGACTCGATCTCGCCGTCTTCTAAGTCGTTCCCTTTTATGGCGCATGTGTATGCGGTCACATGCTCGTTTGGATCAGTTATTCCATTGTACTTGGGGATTTCCGGCATGCGGAATTTCTTGGGTATTGGTTTTGGAGCGGCGCTCGACGGGAAAGGTTTCTATACAAATTTTTTGGAATCCAAGCCCTTTAATATCGGGGGTGCTCCTGGGATTTGATCTACCCTGGAATTGTACGTTTCTACCTTTTTGTCGTTAGCCTCGATTTTTTTCTCTCCAGACTCGACTCGTCTGGTTAATTCTTCGAGCATCCTCATGATCCCGGAGTTTGCCCTCGACTCACCTTCATTCGGCTCTTCTGTGACTGTTTCATTCTCAGGAATAGTTCCCCGAGAGGGCCGAGCTCAACTTTGTTCGATATTTAGCTTCAATTTTGTAATTGAGCAATGGCTGCCTGCTGGGCTTGCAACATGTCAAAAATTATTCTGAGACTGATCCCGTCCCTTTCGTCGTTTTGGGGACCCTGTGTTGTTGATCGATGTTCCCTACGAATGCTATTTGACGGACCAGTAGTTTGATCTACATCGATTGCCACTTGTGAATTAGCGTCGATCGGAACCTCCTTACCGGGTGCTGTGTTGTTGTTTTCGCCTTGATGATCAAATTCATTATCGACGTACAAAGGCACAGATTGTGAATGAGACATAGATGTACTGTAACCTGAAATCAGAGATACTTCACAGAGCAAGTGTAAAACAATTTGCGTTACAAAAAATTATATCAAACACTCACTATTATCCTTAGCCCCACGGTGGGCGCCAAACTGTTTACCCTTGGCTTCGGATAACAATTGAATTTGTATGTGATTTTAAGGACACGTAATCTGATTTGATACAAATAACGAATAATATAATAGAAATTAAAGTC
This sequence comes from Nicotiana obtusifolia, assembly GCA_002018475.1. Taxonomy (NCBI): domain Eukaryota; kingdom Viridiplantae; phylum Streptophyta; class Magnoliopsida; order Solanales; family Solanaceae; genus Nicotiana; species Nicotiana obtusifolia. The sequence goes on from MCJB01050030.1 coordinate 50,276, forward strand.
AGTGAATAAATGGAGAAGAAACGCAAACCACAAGCCTTGAATAGCCTTGGTCTTAACTGATTTCTCCAAGATGAACAACAGATATGAAAGAAACCAAACGAATAAAGTAATAATAAAAGCAGATTTCTTTTCTATGTATTGATGATTGTTTTTTGTGATGTCTTAGAATGATTACATTACCCCTTTATATAGCGTGGGGAGAACCTTTTATACAAGACAAGAATCTGTTTACAAGGTAAAATATCTATTGATTTGCTGATTTAACGGTCTTATTGATTGGTGCCATGATTCCCGCGGAGATGCTTACTTATCACGGGATTTTCGGTTCTTTCGTCATTCAAATTGATAACTTACTCTAGGGCATTTCCCAGAATCGAGCTCAATAGGTTCACCTCGGGAGTCATGGCTTCAAGTTCTGATTCGATGTTGTTCGGTCTCGACCTTCGATCTCTGATACCTCGATATTCCTGCTTCGATGTTATTCGGTCTCGCTCTTCGATCTTTGATATCTTGACCTCGATTTACCGAACAGTAATTACGATCGATACCAACCGTATAAACTAGAGCCCGATCTGTTCCATGTAGGCGATCCGAGTACGACCCCATACGCTGTGGAAAAGTTTGAACCCAAATCTAAAGAGTTCCACCCAAAGTCTAGAGGATAAATTTATTATGAGGGTAGTATTTTCAGTTAATGAATCATAACCTGATTTTGTGTTACGTGAGATTGAGACCTTTCACTGTTCAATTATCTAAGCATCAAAATCAGTGAATTCATTGCAAAATCCTAGCAACACCAAGATAGGTACAGAAGAAGGGTGCCTAAAATTGGTTCATCTAATCCTTGTTAGAGCAAGCCCATCTAAAAATGATAATGTTGGACCTTCTATAAACTTTTGGTGAGGCCCAACATTTGGTACATCTTTTATTTGAAGAATTAACTTAAATAGTTATCCACCAATCGATTAAACTAAAAATGTGAATAATATATGTATAATATGTGTATAACCTTGTATAATCAATGTATAATTTGAAAAAGTAAATAGTGAATTCCCGAGCTATTTGTGTAAAAATTCCCTTAAAAGCCTTTTCATTATTGTGATATTACCTAATTGCTCAATTTCTTCTTGTATGCCGGGTGACATTTTCTAGGGAATTGACCCATGGCATGAGTATAAGCCCAGAAGGTTTTTCAAAAGTTCCTTTCAATTCAAGTAGGTGTACAAACTTAATACTAAATTGTAAAGACTAGCGAGTCAATTATGAATGGAAATAGTCTTATGCTCAATGTTTGGTGAGAATTGAAAGTTACATGAAAATATTATGTCGCGTACTCACTTACACAAATATATAAAATAATTAAATAAGAGTGTATGCGGCGGGGAGCTATCTTTATCCAAGGAGAGTTTCGCTGAAAATTTATATTGTATAAATAATTTTAAAAATATTAAACATATATGCTTCGCTTTTTTATGTGTTTAATTCTTTATATTTTGTATCTTTAAGTGAAAATCTTACCTCAGCCAATGACTATATTATCGAATAATTAAGTAGGAGTGTGTTATATATAAAAAGTGTAAGGACCTGTAGGTGAGGAGAGAACTGAGTCCCCTCATAGTTATCACTCGCGAAATAAAAGTATCCCCTAATATTTGGAGGCTTTTTTTATCCCCAATAATTAATCTCCTCATCCTACCCCTATCCTAAAAATAAACAAAAATATTGAGAGGTTGTTTGGTTCACGAACTAACTATATAGGAATGATATAATTTTAAGGACTCTTTATTCAGTAAATAATAAAGTGAAGATTGCCAAATTTTTGCGTCAAATATGGCCAGCCAAACAACCCCTTAAAGGGCTCATGTAACAATCTTCTCCGTTTCAAATATATAAGTCTTGCCCTGAACCTCCTATCTAACTATTAATAATGAATAATTGGAAATTATTAAACAGCTCCTTATACAGATTATGTTTTCAAGAAAAAAGTTATACTACTATTAAGAGTCAAATTAACAGTCATCACCGTTATGCAGTACTCCACAGAAAAAGATGCTAGTGTCCAGAGGCGGATTCAGAATTAGGCGGTCATAGGCAAGGGTGAAGTTACATGTTTTGAAGAGTGGTCTACTGATTATCCTTTGTGAAAAAATTACACTGCGTATATAGGTAAAATATTATTCCTCCGGTCTACAACAAGTGACCATTTTACCTTTGACATAACCATTAAGGAAATACGAACTCCTAGAGAAAAGAAGATGTACTCACTAAATTAACCTTAATTAATTACATTGGAATACGTAAATAATGACAATTTTGGAAAAATAAAATTAATTCCTTCTTGATTATGTAAATGGACACTTATTTCGAACCAAAATAAAAAGGTAAAATGATCACTTATTGTGGACCGGAGGGAGTAGGTTTTAAAGGTATATAACATATATTGAACACTCTTTGTTAGAGAACTTTTTTCATTTCTGTCAAGTTTGAACACCCTTGAGGAAATTCGTGGTTTAGCCGCTGGTTACAGGGTACGGTGACATTCAATATAAATTTATTACTGCTCAAAAAAATTGGTACGGGGACCTATATTAATATCTAACTATTTTTTGAAGATATTTGTCAGTATACATAGAATTTTTGCTGAAGTTTTCGGGTGTCAGTGATCTCTTTCCCTGTAGTGTACGTCCGCCTCTTCACGCACTAACTCTTTTTTAATCATTTTCTATTTTTATGGGCAAAAAGTAACCCAAAAAAAAAGTTAAAATGCTTATTCCCTATTTAGTAACTTTCCATAAAATCTGGAGTTGCTCCGTTCAAAGCGGCTTCTTGTAGGGCTAGCTTTGGTATTAAAACTTAAAAGGAATACCACAATAGCTGTAATAAAAGATAAAAGTACTATCCTAGGAAAGGAATCAGGTGGATGTCGTTTTTTGGTTGGAAGAAGTGGTCATTACTCATTAGTCATCTAAAGTATCTGCTCTTGCTGCCCTAAAAGCAGTTAATATTCTACGAATTTAGTACTATATATATAGTTCCTTGGATTTCGAGTAAGACTTTGAAGGTTGAAAGTGGAAACCTAATCCAGCAGGAGTCCAAAGCTTTACCCACTTTTCATGTTTCTTTTGGTACCCACGTCAACACGTTTCAAGACTTAGATTCTGGTTTCCAACTTAAGCCAAACATCCAATTTATTTATAGGCGTAATCCTTTTCCAGTATTTGCTGAAGCCAATTATTTGCTTTGATGTGTTCAATTCTAGTTGGTTTGCCATTATCTAAATCTAGGAGAATCCCATATTGCTATCTACTTTTAGCAAGCCAAGGAAAAAACTATTACCCCACAATAAGACAGAGCTCTGTACTTTTCTCTGTTTTCTTCCCTTAATTTAATGTAGAGACTAGGGGCATAATCAATGTCACACTTTGACGATGGCAGTCCCTAAAACCCTAACAAGTATAAGCAAATGAATGAATATATACGACAAAAACTTAGCTTAAAATAAGAGATTAAGTCCTCCACACTTGTAATATAAAAATAATATTATTTACATATAATAATTCCTTGAATTATTGCCTGCATGCATATCCATACATGATATAACTCCATTAACAGCTTTTTGTTAGAACAAATCAAATTTCAAGAACTTAATTTGCATAATATATATCAAATAAATACAGCCCTGTGTAGGTTTTGAAGCCAAGATTCTAAATTTTTTACCTTGCACCGTCTGTTTGACAACATACTGTTCATCAAAGATATATCTCAAAATATTGATCTTATCCCTAAATTAAGGTGTCCTATTTTGTTTTGATATGATTATTCCAAGGAGAGTTGAAATTTTGATTATAGTTAGATGAAAGCAGACCTAAAATGTAGATAAATTTCATATTTCAAAATATTTGAATTGAACTAGTAAAGTTGACCCCATATTGTTTTTCAACACTAACTAATTAAATATATACATCAAGAGTGTAAAAACTTTTATTTAACATGTTATAATGGGTTATTAATTTTATATTTTTCATGTTATTAGATCATGTTTGTTATAAACAGTAGTACTGCTGCAAGTAACTTAACATGATAGCGTGAAAATTTTTTTCATTGTCTGTGGATAAATATATACTTTAGATTCTAAGTAATATAGGTATATGTAGTCTGATGTTCAATTCGAAAGACCAAAATGTTTATGGAATGATCTGTTAATACAGAGGGATGTGATGTTGCATAAGCTTAATAAGAAAAGAATTTGGCCATTAGGGGGTCAGAATATAAAAAGCTAAGCTCGACCCTCCTAATGATCTGATGCACTATACCTATAAGATACAGTAAACACAAATTTTTTATGATATTACGTAACTTCTACATACATGTATTATATTATTTATCGAGGAAGCAAGACTCACTTTAATAGGCCAAAAATTTCGTCGTTAATTTGTGTGGGTAAAGTTTCTCTTCTTCCACACTAGTACGTTTCAAAATCTCCAATATGATTAACAAAGAAAACAAAAACAAAAAAAGGTATCATGATCAATCAGATCACTTTTGGGAGGGACATTTGGGCTGCTAGCTTTTGAGACTATATGTATGCCATATTAAGAAATTAAGATATATATATATATATATATATATATATGTGTGTGTGTGTGTGTGTGTGTGTGTGTGTGTGTGTGTGTTAAAATTCTCCAATCTCACTGCAATGTCTTTGTCAAGATTGAAGAATACGTTTCCCTTGTAGATATCTAGCTAGAGAAGGAAAGTGACCAATACCCTTAATTGCGAATTATTCAAACACAACAGCATTAAAATATGATATACATAATTTTGCAGGTAGGTCAATAGTATATATATCATCTTAATTATGGAATATCTTAATGCTAAAAGTGCAAAAGGATTGTTATCATTCTAGATCCAAGTTCTGTTTCTAATATGCTATGAAAGAATGTAGTAACATGGCATATCCAAAATAATATATTATAAAAAATAAAAAAAAATTCTCGACTCGGAGAATACATCCAATAACGTTGCAAAATGGGTTATTTCAAGTCGATTTTTTAATATATGATATAGTAAGTTAGTTACTATTTTTAGTAGATTACTGCTAATGTTTACGATATAAATTTATCTATAATTACATTATAAATGACATAATTATATAAATATTTTATTACACAAGAAGCGTAAAATTACATAATTAAGCTTATATCTAATTAACAGTTTCTACAAGGGTCGTAACATGCTAAAATAGAAAACTAATGCCGTCGGATTGTAATTGGAATCAGTGATGCTCATTTTACCGAAAACGGAGTTGTTGAGTACACTTGGCAGATATAGGAGAATTCTCCTCATCCTGACAAAATTAGAAATCAAAAGAAAATGTCATTGACATTAAGAGAAAAAGAAGAAGAAATAATTGATTTAAACTGGATAAGAAGGTCTGGAATATGAATTGAAGGATTGATTGATTTACTTACGCCTTTGGAACGTAACATACGAAAATTCTAAATGAGGATTTGATTTTAACCAAACTATTATTTTTCTTTTTCTATCAGCCGTCCCCTTCCCTAAGAAAAAGTAAAACATGAATAACATCAGTCTGATCTGGTAGATGCTTTAGCCATCTAATTGGAAAAGATGGCGTTTGGCGTATTGGCTGAAACCATAGGGAATTTAAGTTATAGTATGAATTAATAGTGATAAAAATATATCACCTATAAGATAGATAAATTTTATAATAAATGTAATTCATAATATTATAAAAATACTAATTAATTTAACCTGTTATTGAATTACTTAAAGTGTATTAATTAAAGAGAAATATGTTTAATACCTCGTCAGTATATATAAATTAAGCATAAAAAAAGAATAATTCAGTGTATAAGATATTTCGTATTATGCAAGATGCGGAAAAAAATCGCACCAAAAATGATATTGTATATTATACTATAAACTTATATAATTTAAATCTGATAGATAATCTTGTCTGCGGGAAAGCTACCCGAGTCGCAATCACTTTATCATGACAGGTGCCAATCGACTTCAACCAGCAAATCCATTCATTTTGGAATTTCAATAACCCATGTTATCATATTATATTGCTTTGAAAGTAACCTCAAAACCCTACTCAGTAATCAGTTTACATACAAGTCCTTATGGAAGAGGACAATAAGTTGGCTGGTTGACAAGCCAATGATACTTTTTATTAATGGATCCATGGCAGTTTGTACAATTTCCAATACTCTAAGCGTTCCTTCTCCTATCCAAATTAACCTTCAGCCTAGTTTCGCGAAAATGAAGGGAATAGGAGCATAGGCTGGATCTAGGATCTAAAGGTGGTGGATGTCATAATTTCTTTTAAAGTATATCTTATAATGACTTGGTTCCGTAAATAGAATTTTCTAAGATAGTAATAAGAATGTCAATGGACAGGAAATAAAGTATTATTGAGCTTAGAATAATGTGTAACATAAGTTTGTCAGAAAATTCGTATCATACAATGGTTGTTGAAGTCACTAATTATAGCTGCACCTAGAAAACAAGGTCCTAGGATCAAGCCCTCTTAAATAACAATTATGGGGGTCATTGACGAATGTGTAACGGTAGGCTATGAATGTCAAGTTCTCTATAACGGATTGTGTATTTAATACTGAAGAATATTTTTCAAGAATATCATCAGGTGGCAAATATTCGTTTGTCTTCACTAACAATATTTTCTTCGGTGTCTACCCGGTGCCAACCAAAACTGCTGTCTTCGGTCTTCGTTTCCATTTGCCCCGCTTTCCTCCTGTCTCTGGTTCCAAGCGTCGCTCTATTATTTGAGTATTTAATACGAACCAATTTTACCCTATAAAAATAGTCCCCCTGATTTTCTGTGGTACTTCTTTGTGTCATTGGGGAGTTGGTGAAGATACCTTTCTTGGCGGAAAATTTTCTGATCCCTTCTGAAAAGTTTCTGACGCTTGATAGACGCACGTCTCTCCACATTTAATGCCACGAACACGCGTCACTCCGCGATTTAGTAATACTTTTGCCGGTTCTTGAGGTAATCATGGTCACAATTTTAGCCGCATATTCCTTTACTTATATGTATCATTCTTCTTCTTTTACACTTCATAGTTTTTCAAACCCTCTCAATTTCTTTACGTTAAAATTCTTTCTTGCTTCACTCTTCTTCGATCTTCTTCTTCAAAGAACTCTTATTACCTTCTACTAACCATGGCCTCCTTCTCCAAGAACTCAAGTTCTCTAAAAAAATAAAGAAAATACTGATGATGCTGCCCCTCATACGGTGAGCACCATTATTCCCAAAAAGCTAAGTACAGCCTAAAATTGTGAAGAGAAGTTTCCTTCTACAAGCTCTCATACATGGGCTGTTGGTGTGTACCTTCTTCCATCCGCCCTTCTAGCATTCCTACTGTGAAGGAGGATTGTGGTTTCCATGATCTGAAACATCATCGCTCCCGATCTGGTGGAGCAAGTAACCTTCCCTAAGAAGGGTTTTACGTACGTCTACACGTACCCCTTCACTTTGGGCCATTCTTATTAAGCAGGGGACTTGATCCCGTAATTGGAGTTCTGCCACTGGTATCAAGTCTGCTTGGCACAAGTGAGCCCCTCTGTGTGGCGGACGGCAGTCCGTCTACGACGGCTATATCAGGAGACGAGGGAAGAGCTCTCCTTGGCTCGCATGATGAACCTCTACTCCCCCAAGTTTTTCCGTAGGGGAGTAATAGACTTTAGCAAACGTGGCCACCATACTTTGTTCACCAGTATGGATGATGACAACGACCGTGGATGGATGGAGCTGTTCGTTGTTGTTGCTGCCAGGGATATCATCCCGGCAGAAACTCCATCTTTCTCTGAGTCATTGACTCGTACACATAAGTTCAACGTCTGTATTTTCTCTAACAAAAAGGCTATTTCATGTTATTACTGATCCTTCTCTTTTCATTATTTCAGCAACTCGGTAGACACCACCAAGTATTGAAGGCTTGGACTAGTAGGTTCAGATGATTATGGATGTTACCACGCCTGAGAGCTGGCAAAGGAAAGAACTGGCCCTCATGGTAAGTTGACTCGCGAAACTAATCTCATCTTTATCTCATTTTTGTGTATAAGAAAATTGGTTAACTTCTTTTTCCATTTAATTCAGGTCTTCCGCAAGGCTCTATTACCGTCCCCTCGAAGGATGTTTTGGCTAATCCAATAGAGGCTGCAAGGTTGCTGAAGGAGGACTTCACCCGAAAGGGGCCATCGGATCCGTTTCCGGTGCAGGTGCTTCCTCTCGGAGTCCCCGACCGGAGAACAACCGACCAAAAAGGCGGCGTTCTACCTCGGCCGAAGGCAAAAGTAAAAAGGTGAAGAACGTCGCGCCCAAGCCAGCCGCAGCCACTGTGGTGATTGATGATGATGGGGAAGTCAGTAATGAAGAGGCTTCCCTATAGAGAAGACAACAAACTTTATCAACTCAATAGAATGCTCAATCTGAAGAGCTTATAACACCAATCGAGGACGACGTCCAAGCGCTCTAGGGAGAGTGTGATATACTAGAGAATGCCAATTCTCGCTTTCAATCCCCAGTTCCTGCTCCCGGTACTATGAGACTGAGTACCGAGCCTCTTCCATCTTCGGTTGACGAGCAACCTACAACTAGCACTACCTTTGGCGCAGCTGCTTCTCAACCCACAATGCCATCATCTTCATCTCCTTCTACGCCAGTCATATCTTTGTCACCAGGAACTGCTACATCACCCTCACCGATCGCAGACACCCAAGAGGAGGACGTCCCTCCTCCCAGTCCTCAAACCATGGGAATTTGGGACACAACTATTCTTCCCCCTTTGCAGATCCCCGGAGGAGGAGGAGTGTCTCCCTCTCGATTTCTACCGAGTGCCATCTGCTGTCTCGGCCGGCGGAACTCGCCAATTACGTGCAGCCGCTAGCTTCAGAGAAAGATAAGAATAAAATACACTCTTTTTTGAGGGAGTGTATGATAAACAATGCCATGCACAACGCAGCAGTGGTATGATATTTGTTCCTTTTACTATTTCTTCTGGTCTTGTTATGACAGGATTTTTGATTTGAGCTTTTTCTTTGCAGGATAACTTCCTTGCTTCCGAGAGCCTTCAGAAGTTGATCCTCGATAAAGAAATACTGACGTCCGAGTGGGATCAACTTTTGGACAAGGGGGACCAAGTTGCTACTCACCTCCTGGCATTGGAAGCACAAGCTGCCGAAGCCGGTGAATTAGAGGCTCGGTTGCAGCAGAGCGAGCAAGAAGTGATGGCCCTCAACCAAGAAGCCTCCCAGTTAAATATACAATTTCAAGAAGCCAAGGCTAAATTGCCTGAGGTCCAAAATGCTATACTAGCTGCTGCCGAGCACGAGGCTACCTCTACTAAGAGATTGAATAATTTGGAGGCAACCTTGAACTCCAAAGCTGAAGAGGCTGCTTGTAATACTCCTCATACAAAAAAAAAAAATGGGGCAATTAAGTAATTCACCCAAAAAAAAAGTAACAAATAAACAAATTAAAAAAAAAGGGAAGAAACCTACTTTAACTAAAAAAAGGTCAAAGCCACAACTAAAATAAAAAGGCCTGCAAATAGGCGAGCAGGGGCTGGCTCCTTCTCCATTTTTTCTCACCTGAGAGCAGCTAGAGAACAGGAAAAAAAAAAAAAAAAAAAAAA
>MCJB01050030.1:60002-81879 GCA_002018475.1 Nicotiana obtusifolia
AAAAAAAAAAAAAAAAAAAAAAAAAGACTGCAGCTCTTTCTTCTTCAACTAAGCAACATCGTCCCCCAAAGCTAGCATTGGAAACGCAACCAAAAGCTTCACAAAAAACAGTATAAACATTGTCCCAAACACACCTGAAATCCAGCCCCAAAACACCTCAAATCAGCTCCAAAAATCAACACCAAACCCAGCTGAAAAACCTCGCCAAAATTAGCTCTAAAACCCAGCAAAAACAGCTCTGTTTTCCAGCCGAAAACTCAGCAAAATCAGCCATGAAAACCAGCTAAAAAACAGTCCAAAATCAGCTCCAAAACCTCCCCAAAAACCACCTGAAACAACCCAAAACGCAGCTATGTAAGATCTGAATGTGGATCCGAATTTTCCAGTCAGTGTTGATGTCGCATGTCGAGTCTTTGATTTGGATTAGCTCCAAGTTTCCGTCTTCGCTCTTCTAGACAAAGTGCTATTGCTGTACTAAAGCTTGGTTTGGAAGTTTGTTTATTAACATATGAAAGGTCTTACTCTATTGAAGATTGAATTGGAGGAAGTTGTACGAATTGCTCGAGGTGAAGCATTTGGAATTTCGGCACGAGTACTGTGAGTAGTAATCTTACCGCAATTTGTGTTTTCATAACTTGCATGAGTTACACATGATTTTTAATATGAATATGTTACCGATTATTTTGAGTTGCATGTGGGACGAATCTTTTACTCGATATGAAACCGAAATAGTTATTTGAAATGAGTACCGTGATTTTAAATATTTTCGTTGTCACTAGATCTGTTTTACCGTTACTTGAATTTACTGTTATCCAAAGAAAATTATATGATTTTATAAGAACTGAAATGCCCGATATTGTTTTTAAATAGTTTCTACGAGTATATACGAATTACAGAGACAAGTATAAATGGGAGTAGACATTGAAGGATCCCGTAGCTAACGGCGGGTTTTTTAGACCTCGTGCACCTTGTAATTACTGATTACCGTTATAGCCCTCGGTAGTGGGAAGGTAGAACTAGCATACAGTTACCGATTTCCCTCGAGTAGGGACTACCGTTAGATATGACTTCTGGTAAAGAAGTCCACAGTTATACCGATTACATGATCCGTTCATTGAAACCTCCCAAAATGTGAATACTGATATTATACAGTGGTTACCGAGCTTATTACTGAATTGTTAATTATATTTTACTACAAGAAAATCGTTATGAGATTGAAAATTATTTATTGTTTCTGAAAGGGCATTTTTATGTTATTTTCTCTTTGAGATACTAGCATGTTTCTGACTTGTCCCCAAATAAAGACGGTTGTGGTTAAGTGTTATTACTCACTGAGCTAGCGACTCATTCCTGCTAATTTTTTTACAGAGACAGCAATTGATGTAGGCGAGGATCTCGTTAAGTAGAGCGCACAAGTTGATATTTCTCGGTGAGCCTCGCACTTGTTCGCGTGGGCAAAGATTTTACTTATTGTTATGGTCTTTTCATTCAACTCTTAGAGTCGCTCCATAGTCATTATTTTAGTGTCATGCGTATTCTTTCGTTATTATAGTCTTATGTTGAGTATCGTTCTCATTTATCAAAGTTGGAGATAAATTAGTATTTCTAGTGGTTAGTTGGTGGTTTAGTTATGGTGGAGACTTGTATTGGTTAATTGACAAGTTATCAATTGTTTGGTATAATATTAGGATGTTTGGTTGTTGATTTGAGACAGGAAAGTTTTTGGGATGGTCCAAAAACAGGGAAAACTCTTTTCGATTTTCTATAAAATTTCCGATGAGGCTTACTTGGGAGCACTTGCTCCTAAGTGCCGGTCACAATCCTAAAGTCGTGACAAAGTTGGTATCAGAGCTCTAGGTTATTCTTGTGACTAATGGAGCACACGTCAGTAGTAGAATCTCAATTATGGTTATGTAGCCGGCCATTTTCATAAATCGTGATTCTGCGAGAGCGTGATAGGATGTGTGTTGTCTTTCTTTCTTATTCCTCCGTATGTGTGGCGATTAGGGCCAAATAACTGAATCTGTCATTAGTTATCTTATTCATGTATGGCTCAGACCAATTATCTTATAATAGAATTTGGCTAGAGGTTCAAACTTCAAAGACGTCAAAATTTCGCCAATGGACATGCAACCATCTTAAAGGAAAGAAATGCTACATAAGTAGTATACAAGACCAGCGAAAGGTTCATTGTGCCATATGAGGTGCTTCCTGGTAAGATGCATAATAGAGTCCATTTTAAAAATTTATGCCAGTTTACCACTACAGCGATAGAGGAGTGCTATCACAAAAAGGTACTTACCTCCGTGAAGAAGAAAAAAAAATTGAGATCTTTATAGATATATGATAAATGTAAGAAGAATGAGCAACAGAATAGGAGATCTAAAGTCCTCATGCACCTAGAAGATTATAAGGAACAACAAAATATTCTTAATAAAGTTCCTAAAGTTGAAACTACTAAGTTTACTATTTCTGATAGTTCAAAGGATCCTTAAAGGTTTTAGTAAAATACTTACCACGTTATGAACTATAGGATATTTCATGAAGAGGCCTATGGAACAGGAAACTTTTAGACTAGAGAACATGGCGAATACATGAAATGCTACTGTACTCTTAGGGATGCCAATAAGAGCAACACAACTAATTTGGAAATAATATCACTAACGTGTTTATGAATCACTTCCTTCTTGACAGTTTCTGGCGTGAACTTACCTGCTAGATCATTTAAGAAATTGATTTAGACGATTTGTATACTTACATATAACACCAAACTTTCTCAGCTGGATACGCAAGCAACGTCTTAAGTTTAGAGGCTTGTTGAAAGGTTGGTTAATTGTTTAAACAAGGTAGTAACTGCATATATGAAGACATAAACCTATTCTGTAGCAGTTGCACTTACCAGAAAGATTGAAAAGTTGGACATGATAGGCATGCAAGAACTCACATAAGAAGATCGAGATTAGAATATCTTTTAATATGGATTTTAATATAAGTCGAAGATCTAAAAAAATCAAGGACATTTTGAGATATTAAGCGATCCTTTTTAGGTTACTACTTATGTGAAAAATCTATTGTAGTTAGACATGTGTTTAAAGCTTTTAAGATTCAAGTTAAGAGAAAGAAACCCTAGCTAACCAAGTTGTACTTGATATGGTTGACTCTAAGTACTGATGGGTATGGATTAATTATCTTCTTACCTACCCTAGATTATTATGGAAAGATTATTAAGTTTGGTGAACTTTAAAAGCTAGTTTTGTCCAAAAAAGGGGATTATAGGTTTTAGAGATGAGCAAAGTATATATTTTGAAGGCTTAATGGTTATAAAAGAAAGGTTGTTTGGGTCTCATTGATACGATAAGGGGCACAAGAGAAGAAACACTTAGTTTGAGAAAAAAAAAAATCATAATGATAGATTCTCTAATGTATTCCTAAGGATTTACTAGGATACCTCCAATATAAGAAATAGACTTCGGTATTGATTCAAACACCTGACACGCAAACCATATTATATGGCACCAATAGAGTTGAGAGAGTTGAATGAACAATTGCGAGACCCACTGGATAAGGATTTTATCATACCGAAAGTTTCACCATGGGGTGCACCACTATTGTTTAAAGGTCTTATTTCTTCTTATGGTTTTTCCTTCGTAGTATGTTTTCCGTTGCTGCCTCGTTAAAAACCTTGCCTGAAAATTCCAATTGGGACGAAAGCTAGACGAAGGAAAAAAGAGTGCAGTACATACTTTCAGTATAAACGGTGCTCATCAACAATAGTACCTTTTGAGGCGTGCCACATACCAGTTGCTTGGCAATTCAACTCCGTCTTGATTTTCCAGTTCACATGATCTTTTTCAGGTGATAGCTGAAACCCGATAGGGGCCTTCCCACATCGGACCCAGCTTCCATGTGTTGACCTTTCACGTGTTTTGAAACACTTTTCTTAAAACCAAGTCTCCCACTTGAAATAACAGAGATTGGCTCTTCAATTATTGTATCTTTACATATTTATTTCTGGGACTCCATCCTTATATGCGCAAAGTCCTTATGTTCGTCAAGCATCTCTAATTCAACGAGCAACGCTTTGTTAGTTGCTTCTTCGTCCGCCCGGATGTATCTCATGGTAGGTTCCCCCACTTCCACCGGGATAAGGGTTTCTGCTCTGTATACGAGAGTGAAAGCGTCTCTCCCATGCTTGACTTGGTCGTCATTCGATATGCCCATAATACTCCCAGTAACTCTTCGGGTTATTTGCCTTTGGCTACTTCTAATCTCTTTTTGAGATTTTGAATAATCACCTAATTTGTCGATTCCGCTTGGCCATTTGTGCTCAGGTGGTATGACGAAGATGTGATTCTTTTGATTTTCAAGTCTTCAAGGAATTTTGTGACCTTTACGCCTATGAATTGTGGCCCGTTTTTGCAGGCTATTTCTTTTGGTATTCCGAACCCGCAAATTATGTTCTCCCACAGGAAATCGACCACTCCGCGCTTGCCGATTTTCTGGTAAGGACCTGCTTCAACCCGCTTAACGAAGTAATCAGTTAAAATCAAAAGTAAGATAATATTACCTTATCGGGAGCCGACGGTAGCAGATAGACTATGTCCATCCCTTATTTCATGAATGACCAAGGCGACAATACCGAATGAAATAGTTCTGCCGGTTTATGCACCAACGGCGCGTGACATTGACACTTGTCGCATTTTTGAACAAATGCCTTAGCGTCTTGTTCCTTCCGGGGCCAGTAGTATCCTGCCCTAATTAACTTTAGTACTAACGAGTCCGCACCCGAGTGATTTCCACAGATTCCTTCGTGAACTTCTCTCATGACGTAATTAGCCTCGGAGGCTCCTACAGGCCAACGTGCTTTGGAAAGACTTTCTATACAACTGGCCTCCCCAAAAGCTGTAACGAGCTGCTTTGGTGCAGAGTTCCCGGGATGCCTTAGGATCTTCAGGTAGTTTAACATGCTCAAGATAGTCGATGATCTCATTTGTCCAGTCCCAGACCAAATTAGTCGCATTTTCTTCATAATAACCGTCCACGTCCAATACCGAATGCATGAGTTGTACGACCGTACCTGAGTCTGATCCCTTCATTTCTGTGAACAAGCCATGTTTGACCAGTGCGTCTTCTTCTGCGTTTTCTTCTCTCGAGATATGGGTGATTGACCATTCCTTGAACCGTGCGAGTAAAGTCTGGATTTTCACTATATATTGTTGCATGCGTTCCTCTTAGGTGTAAAATATCTTGTATACCTGATTTACTACCAGTTTAGAATCACATTTGATTTCAATCACCTTAGAATTTAGTCCTGGGGCCAGTTTAAGTTCTGCAATCAAATCCTCATACTCGGCTTCATTGTTAGTCAAGGGAACAGTTCTTATGGCCTACCTCAGGGTTTTTCCCGAAGGCGTAATTAGTACTACCTCGAGCCCGGACCCTTTCACGTTGGAAGCTCCATCCATGAACAAGGTCCAGACTGTTGATGTCGTTTCCAACACCATCACTGCTTCTTTGGTGGCCAAAGGCAGGAATTCGAGACTGAAATCGGCCACAAAATCGGCCAAAACTTGCAATTTGATCGTACTCCTAGTTTATATTATATGTCAAACTCACTCATTTTGACTGCCCATTTGGCCAGTCGACCTTACAATTCAGGCTTGTGAAGGATATTCCGCAGGGAAAAGGTTGTCACCACGACTATGGGGTGGCATTGAAAATAAGGCCTAAGCATTCAAGCGGTGACTCGAGAGCTAAGGCCAATTTTCGAGGTGTGGGTAGCAAGTTCCCGCTCTTGTTAAAATTTTACTAACGTAATAGATAGGAGATTCTGTACCTTCGTCTTCGCGGACAAAAACGGCACTTACCGCTACCTCCAAGACCACTAAGTAAATTAGCAATTGTTCGCCTTCCTCCGATTTTGATAGTAACGGAAGGCTCGATAAATGCCTTTTCAAATCTTTCAAGATCTGCTGGCATTCCGGAGTCCATTCGAAGTTGTTCTTCTTTTTCAGAAGCGAGAAGAAGTGATGGCATTTTTTTGAAAACCAGAAAATGAACCTGTTTAAAGCGGCCAGTCTTCCAATTAAACTTCTGAACTCTTTCACATTTGATTGCAGGTCGGGAATGTCCTCGATGGCTTTAATTTTATCGGGATTGACTTCGATTCCCCTTTGTGACACCAGGAAACCCAAGAACTTACTGGAGCTGACTGAATGCACATTTTTTAGAGTTAAGCTTCATGTTATGCTTCCTTAGGATGTCAAAGGTTTCTTGGAGCTACTTCAGATGATCGCATGCATTCAAAGACTTAACCAGTATATCATCTATGTAAACTTTCATTGTTTTCCTTATTTGCTTTTCGAACATTTTGTTCACAAGCCTCTGGTAAGTGGCTTCCGCATTCTTGAGCCCGAAAGGCATCACATTGTAGCATAATGTGCCAAAGTTCATTATGAATGAAGTCTTTTCCTGATCCTCCAGGTTCTTTTTGATTTGGTTGTACCCGGAATAAGCATCACAAAAACTCATCAACTCGTGCCCGGCCGTTGCATCAATCATTTGATCAATGATTGGCAATGGGAACGAGTCTTTCGGGCACTCCTTATTTAGATCCTTATAATCTATGCACATGCGAAATTTATTAGTCTTTTTTGGAACTACTACTACGTTAGCCAGCCATTCGAGATTCTTTACCTCCCGGATTGAAGCGATATCAAGCAATTGAGTTACCTCTTCTTTGACAAATATGTTTCTTACCTCAGCAATAGGGCGTTTCTTCTGCTTTACCGTAGGGACGTTGGGAACCAAGCTTAATTTGTGCACGACCACCTCTAGCGAAATACCTGCCAAATCTGCATACGACCACACAAAACAATCAACATTAAATTTAAGAAATGCTATAATTCCTGACCTTAGCTCATGGTTTAATCCTGTCCCCATGTGGAACTTTCTCTCTAAGAATTTCTCGAACAACATGACTTATTTGAGTTATTCCGCTGTGGATTTGGTTGCATTCGTTTCTTCTGGTACCTAGAAGTACCTTGTACTGATAGGATTTCGATGGCTCTTCCCCTTTGTCAACTTAGTTTGTCTTGGGAGTAGGCGTCGGTTCTTGTAATTGCTATGCCTCATGTTCCTTCCCTTTTCCCTTGCCGCTGGTTGATCTCCTCTTATTTGTTTAATTCTCTCTAAAGTTGGGAATTTCAAAAGTTGATGGTATTTTGATGGCACATCTTTCATCTCGTGTAGCCATGGCCTTCTAAGTATGATATTTTCGCTAACGTCGCCGTCTACTACTTCAAACAGGGTCGTCTTCATGACCCCTTCAGTGTTTGTGGGCAGCAGGATCTCCCATTGGGTTGTCACACTGCTAAGTTGAACCTGGCGAGGAGCTTTATGGCCGGAATGATGCTTTCTATTAGCTTGGCTTGTTCCAGCTGTCTCCATCAGATAATATTGGCTGAACTCCCTAGGTCCACCAAAACACGTTTAATTTAAAGTCTAAAATATTAGCAGAAATTACCAGGGCATCATTATGCGGTAGTAGGAGTCCATCGGCGTCCTCCTACATGAAGGTGATATCGTCCTAGGCGACTTCCCGGAGTCTTTTGCTATGGGTCACCGATACCTGTCTTTTTTGCTGCTGAAAAGGTTACCCCATTAATCTCGTTTCCTCCGAAAATCATGTTTATCGTTAGATAAGGAGGATCTTCTCATGTCTTCGAGGGTTCCGCGTTATCCCGATTGCGGCCGTAGTTATTTTTAGCCCCGTCGCTTAAGAACTCTCTGAGATGGCTATTTTTCAGCAATGTCGCCACCTCCTCGCGCAGATGTCAGCAGTCCCCAATCCGGTGGCCGTTAGTCCCCTGATACTCACACCATAGATAAGGATCCATCTGACTGGGATCGGATCTCATCGGCCTCAGGAGCCGTGCTTCCTTAATGTTCCTCATCGCCGATACCAGTTTTACAACGCTAACATTGAAATTATACTCAGACAATCTGGGGTAGGTGGAATCCCGGGAGTCTCATATCTCTTTGTCCTGCAACGATCAATTACTTTAGTCGCGGTCAACTCTCCGATCGGTAGCGGACCTGTTCGCCAATCGGAAACCTCTGCCGCGTCCTTCAGCCCTTTCGTAGGGCAAAAACCAGCCTTTAGGAGACCGTCGATCTGTGTTGAAATCATCCTTCAACTTTTTCTTATTCTTCTCTAGATCCCCTTGGTTGATGACGGGATACCTAGCTGGTCATCCTCTATTCTTATCTTTAATTCGTAGGTGTGGACATCTGCCCATATTGTTGCTTGGAAATCGAGCAAACTTTTTTCAGTTTCCCGGAAGAGTTAGAGCTCCTTGGTTCAGCCCCTTAGTAAATGCCTCAGCCGCCCATTCATCTGGTACGGCCGGTAGCAATGTCTTTTCCTTCTGAAATCTGGTCACGAACTCTCGCAGCAATTCCGAATATATAGGCCTTTCAGACCTGAACCTTCCTAGCCCCGGTATGGGTCTTGATAAAAGAATCCACGAGCATTTCATATAAATCTATTGAGTGCTGAGTAAGAAGTGAATACCATGTCAAGGCCATCTTTGTGAGGGTCTCCCCGAACTTCTTCAACAAGATTGGCTCAATTTCGTGCGGAGCTAAGTCGTTTTCTTTCACTGCCATTGTGCAGGTGGTGATGTCCTCCTGAGTATCCAAAGTCCCATCACATTTTGGCACGTCTGGCATTTTGAACCGCTTTGGGATTAACTCCGGTGCCGTTATCGATTTGAACGGCAACTGGGTGTATTTCTTTGAGTCAGGTCCTTTCAACACTGGCGGGGCACCTGAGATTTGGTCTATTTGGGTGTTTATTTCCCCCGTAATCCGCATGAGTTCTATTTTAAAGAGATCATTCCCATTATTGTTACCATATCTGCTGATGTTCCCTACGGTCACATCGAAGCTGACCTCACCCCTCGGGGTGTTGTTATCAACCCTTTGTACTGTTTGGTTTACGGTAGCACCGGGAGGAATTAGACCTCTTCCATCCGCGTTGTTGGAAGCACCCGACAAAGCTTGTCTCCACTCCGTCATGGCCTGATCTTGTCGCGAGAGATGGCCCATAATAGCCTTTTGTTGTTCCCTTAAGATTCTCACCGTTTCCACAATGTGCTCGTCTTCAGTATCATCAGGAATGGCATCTAACTACAAAGGAAGCAAAAAGCCAAAAAGCAAAAATTCAAACATATAGAATAGTTCGATTGTTCGGTTAACCAAAATTGTAAACCGCACTGAACACCGAAATTTAAAAATTTGTGAACCGCACACCGAAGGAATAATTGATTAAACCGAAAACTGAACAACCAAAATTTACGGTTCGGTCGGTATTATGCCTACCCCTATTCCTTGGGCCTCAACGTTGTGTGCAATATTGGCATCGCTATCTGTCATTTTTTACGATTTTTCACTAAGAAACAAAGAATTAAACAGATTAGTAATAGAGGCAAGGATCAACTCAATTACGCAACTGTCTAAGCCCCACAATGGGTGCCAAACTGTTTACCCGTAAAACGGTACAGTTAAATTTGTAACGTGGTTTATAGACAAGCGAATCGATTTGATCCCAAAATGATTAATAAATTAAATAAAATGCATGACTTAGCATTGAAATCGAGATGAGGCAGCAAATAGCTTGGTTCCAGAAATAAAGCTTCCGAACACAGTAATAAGAATATCAATAGACAGGAAGTAAAGTATTATTGAGCTTAGAACAATATGTAGCATAAGTTTGTCAAAAAATTCGTATCCTACAATGCTTGTTGAAGTCACTATTTATAGTTGCACCTAGGGAAGAAGGTCCTAGGATCAAGCCCCTCTTAAATGACCATTATGGGACCCATTGATGAATGTGTAATGGTAGGCTATTAATGCCAAAATTCTCTATAACGGATTGTGTATCTAATACTGAAGAATATTCTTCATTGAATGTCATCGGGTGACAAACATTCTTTTGTCTTCATTAACAATATTTCCATCGGAGTCTACCTTGTGCCAACCGAAGCTGCTGTACGGATCTTGGTTTCCACTTGCCTCGCTTTCCGTCTGTCTCCGGTTCCATGTGTCGCTCTATTATTCGAGTATTTCACACGAACCGATTTAACCCTATACAGTTTAGTTGTTATTTTTAGTTTATTCGGGCCAACCTAATAAGTATTTTGTATTTGCAAATATGAAAATTACATCTCATATATATATATATATATATAAAATAAAAAAATAAAAAAAACAAACGAATTAGTACTTTAAATAAGGAATCATACCTTTATTTTAACAATACAAGTAAAATTAATATTTTTACTAGGGATTTACATCTTTTTATGAATATTAAAAATAAATTTCACAAGTAAGATAACATCTTCAATAAGGAAATTACATCAATTAGAATAAAAAAATTTCAAAAAATATCTTGATCAATATATAAATTATACCCTATAAGTATAGAATTTAACAAACTACAAGTATTCAAAAACAAAATCATAAATCTCATTGTTTTTAAGCAATGCTTACGAATTTTTTACTATAATTTAATAGTAAAGAGATTTAAATTATATTTAATAACTATAGAATATCACAAATTTTTATGATATAAAAAAAAAAAGATGAAAATTATATTTGATCTCAATGCACAATTCCAAGACTCAAGTTTTTCGGATTTGAGAGAAGAATACTCATAGATTTGAGATTAAGATGAATGCTTATTTTATGATATTTCAAAATTTAGAGTCTTTTTTTTTTAATGTGTTTGCTAGATACCATATAAAAAATAATAGAATAGAGGCAAACAAATATATAAAATAATAATAAGACGATAAATTGAAATTTGGGAAATAGCCGAAAGGGAAATGACTGGTACAAAAGAAAATAAAAAGCACAAAAAAAAGGGAAAAATTAGAGAAGGTTTCAGATATATTCTAACTTGAATCTTACGCACGAGAAAAGCTTTCAAAAGGTCTACCAACCATTACACCTCTATCTAGTTATGACTGCGGATTGCAGGATCAAATATTTAACCTAGTTTAAAAAAATATCAACATAAGTATATAACTTTAATAGAAGAAAATTATGACTCTAAAAAAATTCTTTTATTTATTTACAGATTCCGTGTTGTTGTTTAACAGGAAATTGCAAGAAAAAAAGTAGAGAAAAGGATAATGGGTAACGGATACTCCCATCTGTACAAATAATCCTCTCATTTTACCCATTGTGAAAACTAATTTCATTGATCTTTTTAGTAATGATAGAAAATGAAACTAGAGACTAATTCAATTTTAAAAACTAGCCCATGAAATATTAATCAATTGAAATTATATAATGAGTCAAATATTTAATCCGAACAATCGATTTGGGAAACTCAACATTCGATGTGAATATAATATAATTATTCATTTGATAACTTTTATAACGTTTAAACAAAACATACAATATATTGGAAAATTTCGATCATACATCAAAATATATTGTTCAAAATCTAATCCAAGTAACAAGAGAAAAAGGTTAACTGATACAATTTTTAGGTGAATAGATATATATTTCACTTGTTTAGGTATTGGAGGAGCTTTTTCTAATTACTTCACGTCAACTCCTCAAGTAAATTTAGTTGATAAACTGTGAATGTAATGAAACTAACTGGTCCCCAAATTAAGCAGCGTGCAGAAGTGGTAACTTGAGATCGTAGAGTACGTAGCTATCAGAGAATCCTGCCTACCACTTAGATATGTGTAAGCAAGATTGAGCATTCATATACTCCTTGATAGTATTTCGCTCCAACTTTTTCAATTAACCTTTCGCTTTCCTCTATGACTATTTTCGCCGTTAATTAATGTGCTAATTGGAGGCATGTGAATTAGGGAAAGGACTCCAATGTCGTCTTTTTCTTCTTCTATTTCATCCTCCATATTTCTGCTGCCAAGTGCCAACACCCAGTTTGGGTTAGAGACTTAGAGTTTACCAATTGATTTGATATATGTCAATTCTCGGATTAAACTGATCCAAAGATACTTTCAACGTAATATGATATTGTTCACTTTGAATTTATCAAGTTTATATGATTTTTTTTTCAAAAAGTCTCACATCGTTAAAAGTATATAACACCTTATAAATAGCTTCAGTCTTTTAATACTTTTCATGTAGGACTTTGTTCACTATGTTCATAAATCCAGCACTATGGTAGGCTGTGATCTGACTAACTGATGATTTTTGACTCACTAAGACGCATAATGTATTTGGCAATCTAACTAACTTGTTCACCAAATATACACTTTATAATTTCGAGTTTCGATCTCTATCACAATTATACCTTCTTCTCATCCTCCTTTCCTATTAACTTGTCCGTCTCACTCTTCTAGTTCTGATAAAGAAAAGTCTTGCACATCAGCAAAAACGGCATGATCTCGTCTATACACAAATGAAGTGCTGAAAAGAGGTCTCTACAGCTGGAGATTATATTGTCTCCTCCATTAAAAATACTCCAGCTAATAATTCCACATTTTTCTCTCTAACGCCTTGCTTTTCACATCATTTTAGGTGGTTGTACTTGAAAGAGAATAACTCAAGAGTCAGAACAATTGAGGCACATGTCTGATGAGGAGAGGGTAGTATAGACAGCATATATATAAGAATTTCCTTTGTTGATCGGACGCTTAGCGTTAATTGGTCCACCTGCACATATAGCTTTGATTTTTTCAGCTTTACCTTCAATGTTTTGGTTCTTCAAACTTCAAACCCATAGAAAAAGAGAAATGCATATTTGTAGTCGTTCCCAAAAATAATAGACAATAAAAAATATTATATATATATGTGTGTATTATATATAATATATATATATATATATTATTTTTTTGGCTAGTACCAATTTTATATTTTGCCAAAAAAACTTAGCTAATGCCTGATAGCCAAAAGCTAGAGATATTGCAAAAGGACCATCCGCCGCAGCGCAACAAAGGGATGGTTCAATGTTGTTTTCAGTTCTCAACTACTAATGCGGCCCACAATGGCCACGCGTTGAGGCCAGCTTCCCCGAGATCCCTTTTATTGCTTTACAAAAATATAAATAACTAAATTGAGTATCCATTTTTGTACGCCGAGGGTTGGAGATAGTAGCTATAAGTTACGAGTCTGGTTGAACTCTACTTTAATTTAAATCTTGTTTTATTTTTTAATTATAAATATTAAAATTTCAACGCATAAATTCAAATCTTGCTCCACCTCTGGCCATAAATAGTCAATATTATACATTGTTAAGCTAATCGACTGAATGCAATGTCACTCTTATAAGCCGGATTAGATAACTTAGAAAAATGAAGTAAATAATTTGTTTTAATTAGTTAAAGAACATTAGTAATAGTTTCAAACTTATCTACGTTTTCAGTGTATACGAGTTATTAATTAACCTAATTTTAAAAGGTATGACTTGACATGGTTACTGTATGTGTTTTTGGCCGTTTTTGCAATGGGATAAGCTATTGCAATTAGCAAAATCGATCTATCCACTCTTTCAAGCTGCCAAATCACGTACAATTCCTCCAACCATATTAGTTCACCATTTATCTGGGTTAAGCTATGAAATATTGCTAGGACCACAGACCAAGTAACACATTTAGTACATTTGAATCCTGTACGAAATCGTTGACATCTTTGCTCATCCACAGACCAAGTAACACATTTCCGCTAAGACGTCTTTCGTTTATACATCGGATTCGATTTGTGTGTTCCTTTTCTAGAGTCTTCTAGTACAACTAAATAAACGTGCAAAAACCAAGACAGTACCGTTTTGATTTTCTTAGAGCCTGTTTGGCTATAAAATTTACTTTTTTTTCAAAATTAGTGTTTTGCCGTGAAATTTTTGATTTTTACTTGAATACGAATTTTGGAATTTTCGAAAGTTTGAAAAACTCTAAAAGGCTATTTTCAAAATTTTCACTCCTGGTCACTCATAAAAATTTAAAAATAACTCAAAATTATATTCATGTTCAAACACAACTCTAATTTTCAAATAATATTTTTACTTAAATTTTTTTCTTCACTTTTTTACGAAATTTTACAATTCTTATGTCCAAAACCCACTTAGTTTTCAAGGATGATAAAACACTTATAAAAGCTCAAGAAGAAGAATCCATAGCAGAAAAATAATTTATGGTCAACCATACCCTCCCTTTGAGAATAACCTTTTTGTTATCTAATTCTTAATTCAAAATAAATAGAAAGAATCATTAAGTATTTTGATATTGGCAAGGTGTCTCACGACTTGTGGCTTATTTTTATGATTCCAATCATACAATCCACTAGTATCTTTTATAAAATAAAAAAATCATTTACAAACATAGAAATGGAGGTAATAGGTTAGCAATATGCATACATATTGTTTTCCACAAATCCCATGAATCTTAGCCTCGACAAGTTCGACAAGTTAACAGGTGTGGCCTTTTGGTCTTTCTACAAATATTAAACCCAATCCCATCAAAAAAGAATTTTTTTGGGAAATTTGAACTCCTGCTATAAAATTCAATGTTTGAATTTACACCAAATATTAGCTTGTTTTTTTGTGTGTGTGTGTGTGGAAACAAGTGTAATTTAAAGTTTAAACCATTGGAGAAGTTATAATTGGCCTTTCACATTTCTATTTTAGTACTTATGTCCCTCATAAACTGCAGAAAACCAGTAAAAAGTACTTAGCCGATCTAGCAACGTACTGTGTCTATGAGTTGGAAGAAGATTTCTCTATGTGTATGCTCTTTTTATTTTTCTTCTTTTTTGTTTTTTTTTCTTCCCAAAGGACTTCACTTATGTACAGTGTACACGATATGAGTAGTGCAAAAATTTTATCCCATTAATGTATTTTTATTGATTACAACATTATTTTTTAAATTATTAAATTAGGTTTACTCTAGTTTGTTAGTATTACTTTAACTTGATAATGTAAAAAGCTTTACACCTTCAACTTGCAGAAATTAAACTCTACTAAAAAGACCAGCTCATATTTTCCATTTAAACAGTGTTTGCAAGCAGGGCGAAGCTACGTATGCCAAGGGTGGTCAATAAAACACCCTTCGTCGAAAAATTATATTATATAGAGGGTAAAATAATATATATTATTAATTAAAAATAGACTTTGAACACCCTTGCATAACCTACTACAAAGTTATTGAATTTCATGATTTCACCACTGTTTGCAGAGCAGTAGTTGTTGCAAAAAAAACTTACTCACACTGCAGTATAAGTTACATCTAGATAACAAGTATACTCCAAAACATAAGATGCATGACAAATATTTAGAAATTACTAGTTTTAGTGTACGTGCTTTGTACGTGTTTTTTACGTGTATCAAAAAATGTATGAAATGTAGAATAAAAATAAATTATATGTAATAGCAGTTGACATCGAGATAAATACAATATTTTTTAAATTCAAAATAGATATTTTAGTGTATCAACATTTTTACTTAAGCAGTCATATTTATCTAATAATATAGATAGATATACATATAAATGTCTTAAAATATTTTTATAACTAAAATTTATAATTTTTATGCACGTACATTGCATCGTATTTTGTGCTATTACAAGATTCAAAAGTAAATATTGAAAGATATATATACCACATTTTAAAAGAGAATTATCTTATACTTTTCACTGAATGAAACCATTCTGTAATCTAAACTTTAAGTAAGATAGAAGCATATAAAAGACAATAGATTATAATTGAAAATTTTTTAGGAGCGAACTCATGACAACTTTTACAAAGGAGCAATGACGGTTCGTTTCTTTGATATACTTGGAAATCTTATACAATATTTTCTTAAAAACAGTTCTTAATATGTGTTTTTGAAAATATGCAATTATGTTGTATATAGAAGATAAGTAAGACTGGATTATGTAAAGAAAGAATTATTTTGATATTTAGAGGCAAATTCACGGCATAAAAATCTATAAGGAAATAAAGAAAATATGTTTGGAGGCTAGCACCCTTGTGTTTATCTTGGATAATTTTGAGAGAGGTGAAAAATATGCAAGAACTTTATTTATAGTTTTATCTAGAATTAGACTCTGATTTAGACTATAATTTTTATTTTGTCCACAATTAATCGCTTGAAATACCATATAAGTCCAAAGACTCAAGAAAAGCAATTTAGATTGACTTACAAATTTAATAAGTTCTATTATTAGTTGACTTTAAATTTCTAAGTATTAGGTAAAGTTCTACAAACTACTACCACTTTATTCAACTTGAACCTTTTTTTTTTTTTTTAGAAAATTAATTTACTATTTTAACGTAAAGTATAAACACAATCCCACAAGATATTGTAAAATGAGGTACTTCCCACAAAATTTTCGCTTTTGTTCTTTCTATCTTGAGGCATTTACAATAATGATGAAGAACCGTTAGTTTTATCTTTTTAAACCTTTTTTGTTTGCAAATTGAGAAGTAAAAGTAGCACGGCTCTATCCGTTAGATTAGACATAAAAAATTTAAAATAAGAAACGTCATTATGTTAATTACGAAAATTAATTTATATAGTTTCGTACATAATTCAAATAATAAAATAATTTGTATAAGTAAAATTTTATTTAATTTTAAATTCTTAAATATTAGAAGTTTTTATGTAGTTCAAATGAGAAAATATTTAATAATGAAAAGTTTTAGTTGATTTCTAAGTTTTTAATATTAGAAAAATAATAATAGTATGATTTTGTCCAATGAAAATCAATTTTTAAAGGATAATATGTATTATGACAGAATCCATTTACAAGGAAAAATACTCTTTTTATTATTTAAAAAATTAAAATAGCTATAAAAAACTTGAAAGAAGCAATTTCTCATAAGCAACGCCATTCATGCATCGTACAATGAAATATGAATTCTATTTATTAATTGAAAAAAGTCATAGAATTTAAGAAACCTCATAAAATTTAAGAGAGTAAAAGTGAAACATTCATAATTGAATTCAAAAACCAACATATTAGCTCATTCTAAACTGAAAAATTAATTGTAAGAGAGTGATGGAAATTATCATTATATCCAACATGGAATGTAACTTTATGCTAATATATTTTTGTTGTTTAGAATCAAATTTAGTCTAAAAATAAGTAATATTATCACTACATTCCTGGCGCATACCATAAAGTTTTCATAAATTGATATAATAATGGGATTTTCCTTTGTCACAAATTAATGTGATTTTCTTTGTTATTTTTGTTACAAATTTTATTATATTACATAGCTCAAATAAATAAGATTTAATATATAAAATTTAGTTGATTTTAAACTCTTAAATATTAGGAAAATAATAAATATCTATATTCCTAAATATTAGAAAAATAATTAAAAGATTATTTTGTTTAGTATGAAATCAATTTATCAAGGATAAAAAAGACAAACAATATTTTACTAAGAATCTTCGTGCTATTAATATAATATAATATTGTGTGTGGCAAAATCGGCTTTTTTGTAAAGGAACAGATCGGGGTCGGAACCGCATGGTCGACGCCTGCACCGACATCCAGTGTCGAAGAGGAATGGAGGATCGACGCTCGAACCGGTATCCGATGTCGATATCGGAACCATACGATCAATGCTCAGGCCGATATCCGATATCGAGCTCGGAACTGAAGTCGAGGCTAGATCCGAGATGGTGATCGAAGGGTCGTTTCGAACCCTCATGATGCTCGGTATGTCCGTTGTGCCGACTCATATTCAAAAGTCAATGGCACTGCTCTAACTGTACCTTGCGTGCAGACCCCTCACCTAACCTGCAGTATTTCCACTGACTCTGCAAGACTTTTACCAAACGTGTGTGGGTTTCACCCACTACGCAAGGACACTATAATGATTGTAAGGGACACCACGTGGGCAACCTGGGGGGGGGGTAGATTTTTTCCTATATATATGTGTAGTGATGCATTGGGTAGAGGGGGTTTTTTCTCTGGAAACAAAAGGAAAAGAAACAAAAGGCAATATATTGACTATCTAGACTCACAATTGTAATATCTTTGATCTCTTATCATATACTTGTTTTCAATCGAATTTGTCACTTATCTATCATTTCCCACGTTCAAAATTCAATTGATTTGTTTCCAATTTTTGGGGCAAACAATAAACATATAAAGAAATGAAAAAACAACTAAGAAACAACGAATATAAATATTTACGTCCACAAATTGTACGTAAAAAGTTGTGTCTTTTAGTGGGTTTGCAAAATTCTAGTATGTTCAATTGTTGGAACTTTAATCAGTTCTTGATAGATGCATTAATTAACATTCCCCAAAAATAACAACTGTATAATGACGTGTATTTAATAAGTTAATTACGTACATATAATCCATACACAATATGAACTTATTAGTTGCGCAATACATAAGTTGTAAATAATTATTGCATGAGATATATCACATGAAATATTTTATCATAAGTTTTCACGATCCCAAATTTCACCAAGCTCGTGATAGCACCTAACTC
Organism: Nicotiana obtusifolia; assembly: GCA_002018475.1. NCBI lineage: Eukaryota > Viridiplantae > Streptophyta > Magnoliopsida > Solanales > Solanaceae > Nicotiana > Nicotiana obtusifolia. The sequence goes on from MCJB01050030.1 coordinate 78,501, forward strand.
AATTCTCTAGACGAATCAACCATTCATACAAACCAAAAAATAAGATTTTACAAGTATCGTGAAATATCATAAATGAATCAATAAAAGTGAGAAAATGAAATAAGCAATCCCATAATTGGTAGTGCAACGTCACGAGCAACTACAACAGAATAACAAGATAATCGTATGACATAATACAATTACTGTCTGAACATGTTACAGCCCAAAATCTCATCTTGAGGCCGTGATGACGCGTAACTATACCTTCTATGCAAGCCACTCACAATCCAGAAAATAAAGTTCATTTCCTTTAATTAACTGTGACATATCATAAATAAAGATAATAATAATCCAAAATAGTAACAATATCTAATATAGTCATGATACGGCCTAAATACGGAAAATACAGTACAACTGTTATAACCTATATTTGTACGTGTTAGATTACACCGTAAGATAGTCTACCTTGGTTCGAGAAGAGAATTACCTTTGAGACAATAAGAGTTTAGTCCTATTGGTCCTAAACGATGCAAAGGTGTATAAGGGCGGTTAACAAGTATTAGAGGATAAACGAGTTAAGGAAGTTGTAACTCGCATTTTTGGGAAAATCGAGAGGTGTTTAACATTACCAAAATGTCATGTTTTAAGCTATTTGAATGATATGATATCCGTTTCATAAGTCTTGAAGTCAAACGAGTTATGAAACAAAAGTCGACAAAAGTTGTCGCAACTTAGGTTCACAATTTTACTTAAACGTTAGATCCAATATTTGTGCGATTTTCTCCCAATTTACAAGGATTTACAGGGTGATCTACCTACCAAATTAAAGGTCTATGAGTCTATTTTCCAATGCTTCAAACCGTTTGTCAATACGATCTCGGAGTATTGAGATAATTGCATTTCCGTAGAACTGCGCAAGCTGGTAGGTGACAAGTAGGTGCATCACCTACTTGCCAAAATTAAGTGCTAAAAGTTAAAAGCCCCAAGTCGGTTATAAGAGGGCTTTTAATAGCTTTTAAAGCCTGATAATTCACTATCATTTCACAGCTTCAAAACCTAAAAGAACCCCTGCAACCCCTCCCCAAAATAACACCACACAAACCCTAATCGATTTTCCCCTCTTTCAAGTTCTAGTTGAAGGTAAACCCTAGAGTTGAGGAACCAAAGCAAGAGCTGAGTTATCTAACAAGAAAGGTGATTTTACTGCTCTATTTTATGCATGTTTTCTACTGATTAGGTCTTGGTAAGTCGTTCTATGTGTGTAAGAACTCACGGGACGGTGATCGGAAGCCGTGAGTTCAAGTTGTTCACTTGTAGCGGACTGTTTTGTGGACTGTTTTGTGTTGCTGTAAAGCTGCGTGTTTCACTACTTATTTGTGGAGTTTTGGAGGAGGAAGGGTGTGGAGAAACACCATATATGTTTAGGGTTGTGGCCTGATAGTTGTTCATACCATTTCCGGATCGTTTGACACGACTATGGTGGCCATTGTACGTATGAAGTGATTGGTTTGTGTGTGGACTGTTTGGGGAGGTTCAATATGATTCTGATTGATGTTGTTTGGCTGTTTGGTGGCTGTTTTGACTTGTGTGAAGTCATATATATAGGGGAGGTGCTGTCCGTTTTATTGCAAAATAGGTTACAGTCGATACATAATAGTTGCGACTTCTGAACGATAACGCTAGTGTCCTTTCTCTTATTGTAGACTAAGAAGTCGTGGAAGTTTCATAGCTTGAGATTGCAAAGCATTGCAAGGTATGTGAGACTATCCTTTTCCATCTTTTGCACTACTCTGACTGTACACAATGCAATGAACGAACCCCAAAGATACTCGACTCTTAGAAGGTAGCAGTACGTATATTGGTTCCCCTCTTATGGGAGGATTGATATGTTATTATTTCACCATGGTAGTATGAATCTTATAAGTCCAGCATGCATTATCTATTTTACTCTACCGAGCCGCGCTATAGTCGGCCGGGTATGGCACCTATTGTGCAACTATACATATGTATATGTTTTACTCTACTTAGTCGCGCTATAGTCGACAGCTATGTTACTCTACCGAGCCGCGCTATAGTCGGCCGGGTATGGCACCTATTGTGCAACCACTGATCAGTTGGGTATGATGATGAGGAGGCCCACAGAGGCATATGTATGAGATGATGATTGCCCACAGAGGCGTATATATGTATATGATGATCTTAAAAAGGATATAAATATATGTATATGCATATGCATGTCAAGCATGACATGGTTAGTCGCCCTCAGAGGCATTCAGATGGTACAGGTTGTATGTCTCTTACCCTGATGCTTATTATTGTTCTTGCATTATGTTTCCTGTCTTACATACTCAGTACATTATCCGTACTGACGTCCTTTATTTGTGGACGCTGCATGTCGTGCTGTAGATCCGAGCGGGCAGATAGACGAAGCTCCCCCACCACAGTAGGCTACCCAGTTCAGCAGATATCGGCGAGACCCATCCTTCGGACTTGCCACAGTCTTGGTATGCATTTTGTTGTAGGCATTATGGGCATGTCGGGGCCCTGTTCCGTCATAGGTTACATTATGTACGTTTTTGTAGAAGCTCATAGACAAATGTGAATTTATGCATAGACAAGTGATGGGTTGGCTTATGTACAGTTGAATTGCCTTGTCGGCAAACGTATAGGTTTTATTTTATGGTTTTGCATTGTAGCCTTATGGGCCATATTATGTATATAAGTATGTTCGTATCATGGCATGACGTCTCGGTTCATTATAATTATTGTTCGAGATTATATGCATATGACAAGCCTTATAGATAATAAGGAAAGTTAGATGAAGGGTACGCCGGTGCCCGTTGGGTAGGGTCCGGTGCCAGTCGCGGCCCTCCGGCTTGGGTCGTGACAAACTTGGTATCAGAGCACGTCTGTCCTAGGGGTTGTCTATGAGCCGTGTCTAGTAGAGTCTTGATTATGGATGTGTAGCGCGCCACATTTATAATCAGGAGGCTGCATGACATTTAGGGTTGTTACCTTTTTCCTGAATCTAGATCGTGCGCAGAGCTGAGTCGTAAGCATTCGTTTCTAATACTAACCATGTTCTTTTCAGCGATGCCAACGACTAGGAAGCAAGGGATTAGTAGGCGCCTTGATTTAGCTGCGGGAGAGGGTACCAGTCAGGTGCCTCCCGCCAGAGCAGGCCATAGTGAACCTCAGAGCGAGATGCCGTCGCAGACCTCATCTACTCCTTCTCCACCAGAGGATATAAGAAGGCATCCGGCATCCCCAGTCCCTCCATCTAGTACTACAGACCAGGATATGCGGAGTGCAGTACAATTGCTGACCAGCTTGGTAGCTGCTCAGGCTCAGAGGCAAAATACCGGTGCTACTGATAAACCGGTCAGTGCGAGAGTTCGGG